>JASANE010026511.1:0-48624 GCA_030248225.1 Trileptium ribeirensis
TCTTACTTTCATTTTCTTGGCATCCCAGCGTTTGACACAACTGACAGGACTTCGTGAGTATTTATGTATTTGACCGGATTTCGGCAGCAACTCCCTAATTCGGTCATCGAGCGTGAATTGTGACTTTTGCACGCCTCTGTCATTGCTGCTGTTATCAGTATCTTTCTGAGGTGAAGGTCGAGATCCTATGGAAACTGCTGATGTAGGGCCATATAGAACTCCATTAACGACAGTGCCTGACTGAGCATAGGTAATAAGCTCTGCCTTGCACAATGTCTGAAATGCAAATACATCGATTCATAAATACGTTTAAATAGATCATCGAAAATATACAGCCGTCATTTTAGAGATCATAGAGCGTACGACCTAAAGCCAAAGATGCTATCAACAACCCATGTCATCAAATTACAAAAATAGCAATACCTCGTATACAAAGGAACCTCTATACATAACTCGTGTGCCCAGGGTAACAGATAAGCGTGAGTGTTGCTAAAATGTTCGCAGAAACTATTTAGAAATTCAACATTGAACTTCTTGAGCTTTCTTCAATGACTCATATACAATAATACAACAGCAATACAATAAAAACCACCTTTCCAAACATATCAAAACAATAAATTTATAGGACTATTTTGGTCTAAGGCACTAGCGCCTGCAATACTAACTGTACGCCATACCATTACAGCTACTTCATCGTATTCAATAACCCCATTGACATATTATGCAAATCTCTTCAAACTGTCTAAGCACAACTAAATTGCATAATGCCAAAATTAGACTATTTTCTGATGCTAAATTTTACAAAAAGCTGTAGTTTTTAATGAATTTTACATAAATGTCCCTTTTCATTGGTAAGAGTATGACATAGAGACAAACAGAAATCCCGTTTCTTTTTTCCCGTTTTCATAGCTATTTCTCGTTTTAAAATCAATTTCTCGTTTTCTCGCTTTGGCCATCTGTGGCAACCGTTATACCCAAAAAAGTCACGCTAGTAATAAAATATTTATAAAACTCACCACCGTACAGACCAATTCGGAACAATTTAGCGGTCAAGCATACTACAATTCGTCGATTAACCATCGGGTTCCTAATTATAGATGAGTCAGCACAGCAAAGGTTTATTAACCAGAAAACTTAGGACTAAAACTCTGAACATTGCAGTAGTTCCGCACTACATATGGTGCACATTCAAATTCCGTACAATATAATATCGTGCAAGATAACAATCGTTCTATTGCTATAGGCAAAAGTAAAATGCTCACCGTATCCAAAACGATAGCAAGGTGTACTTTGTGCATATATTTGCACTTTCCCGGCAGCGCAACGTGACAGCCTATGCCTAAAACACAATAGTTACAAGTCACTGTTTCATAGTCATAGGTACGATTATACGCTAGGTAATGTTACTAGTCTGATCGCTTAGGACTACTACTAATTTTTCTTATTACCGCGCTCACTAGATCATCCCAATAATGTTATTAATATCAATAAAATCATTGACAAAGCGTTAATTGAGAAATTATCTATTATTCAATAATACCTCGGTATTAACGCAGTGAGCAATGACTAAAATAGGACGTTCTCAAAGAAAGCGGAGGTCATGCCTTGTTGTACAATACGTAGATTTGAAGTTTTATTTACAACATACGGTTATTGTAAAAAACAGATTTGTACTTTCGATGTTCGTTCAAATATACAGTAACTAATAACACTGAAACCTGACTATTCGGGTTGTCCAAGAAGTTTTCAGGTTTTTCGAGAAGTATTTTAGGTTGTTATAGATTGCGGTTTTCAAGTTTGGTTCGGCATTGGCTTGCTGTTTTGAGACTAGTCATTTCCGATGTATATATTATGTCGATAATTACTGTTCATGTATGAATGTATGTGCATATTATGTGTGAAAAACGTCATACTTTTAATGAACTGATAACAGACGCATCAATAGAACGCGAAGTGAAAGTTCATAGCGTACGGTCAGTATTCATTTTATTATTTCCCAAATTAAGGTTCATGTTGTTCAAAAAGGATTGCAATAAATATACTAAATATACTTTTTCAATTTCTGTTTGGACATTCAATCGTTCGAAAAAATCAGTTTTGGCGCGTATTGTAAATATATATAGTATTGTGCATTTGTGAGAAAATATTATATATATACAAATTTTTTGGTCATAAACTAGTATCCGGCCGGAAGCGAGGATGTAACGCAGCGAGTATCGCTAGTCTGCGATGACTGCCAATATAGAATTTCAGAATCCCTTCCAAAGTACCTCAATGACAATAATAAAGCAGCAGTTATTATGGGCTAAAGTAACAGCGATGTTAGCACATATAAAAACTATACTAAACCCTGTATTCTTTGGTGCTAGGAGAGATTTAACTCTCTTATGAAGGATTATGTCTCCATTTGTCAATGACAATAATAAAGCAGCAGTTATTAAGGGCTAAAGTAACGGCGATGTTAGCACATATGAAAACTACACAAAACCCTGTATTCGGTGTTAGGAGAAAGGTCTCCATTTGTCAATGACAATAATAAAACAGCAGTTATTAAGGGCTAAAGTAACAGCGAAGTTAGCACATATGAAAACTAACTTACTAAACCAGCATTCTTTGGTATTAAGAGAGATTTAACTCTCTAATGAAGGATTATGTCTCCATTTATCAATCCGACATCATGAATAGAGTTATGGAACAAAATGTTTCTTACGCTAGTAACCCGGAACTGCAGGAATTGAGAGTGCATTTTAGGGAAAAGAGCCGTTGGTTGTATTGTTTTAAATTGTTCCAAAGGGTTTTAATGCAACGCATTTTTGTCTAACAGAATACGAATACGGCAAACGCATTTGTATTATCACGATCTATGTAACCAATAAGGCAAGCACTAGGGTCCCAAAATGCTAAAAATGATGCTTGAAACTATAATATTTCTTACAACGTCATTTATATATTTCCAAAGTTCCGCCTTTTTAATCACTTCAGAAAGAAATAAAACAGTTGCCTATTGTTTTCATATGTGATTAAAACAACCGTAACCTTTCGCTTAATGCGGAAACTACGATGTGTGTATTGGTTTGGGGCAAAATTGTTTCAGTTTCGGTTGTCGATTTAAAATGATTTCGTTTTAAATTCGGTTCCTGTAAGATAAAATGAAAGCCACTCGGTTTAGAACGACTGTTTTTAAATGGACTCGTTCTAAAGCGACTAACTTAATTCGTTTTGAATTGAGTTTTCGTGAGAATTTTAAAACTATTCATGTTAAATACATACACTAAATGCTAAACTGCTTGATGTGAAAGGTTGTTGTACCTACACTTAGTTGATAGTATGACAGTGGCAACTCGACTAAAATTCAGTATTTAAGTGTAATCAAATCCAGTTAAAACATACATAAATGTTAAATTAAAATCATTTTTCTTTATGAAAATGAAATCAAATCGACACGGTTAAAATCGAGCAAAAACAAAAGTTGTTTTAAAATGGGAAATGGGATTGATTTCATCTTTCATTTTTACCGCACCGCTGCACACATTTTATCGTAATTACCGCATAATGTATTGCTTATGTATATTTGCTGTGTTTTGGGGCTGAAGAAATTCAATTTAAAACCTCGATACAGTCAGTTAAAGCAGACTATTAAAACTTGCCTGTCGCGACCGTTACCAATTTTAAGTTATTTTTAAACCATGTTACAAAAAAATCTATCATAACTATAATTACTTGTGTGAAAACTTAGTACTACACATAATAAATACTTATAAGTTGTTGCAATATCCAATGTTTTCTTAAATTTTTGCTTCCCATTAGCGTTATAGAAATTTTCGTATTACCAATAGCACATATATACCGCATCCAAAACTGCAGAACAATATTCTAATACTGAGTTTCATTGGCAATTTTTATGTTAATGTTAATGTCACGATAGGCAAACAAGACACGAGATCTGTGTTTTTAGACTCTAGAAGTGAAAACCTTTTAGGTAATATTGGGGCATATAGAACAATTTCTAGGCTTTCAAAAATAATGTTTCCATAATCATTGAGGTGCTCAATTTGAATTTTTATATTCATAAAGGGTCTGAATAGCATATTGAACATTTAGCGCGAAAACGGTATCTTAGAGCCCACCCCCGCTTTTCAGTCAAATTGTTTAAACGTATTACAGTTCCTAGCTTCTGCAAATAGTGGTCAGATACAAGCAACCTTGTTACTAAAAGTGCTAACTATATAATGAGATATAAGCTAGATACACATAATTAAGGTTATTGGGACTCCGACAAAAATTATTAATCAGGTTTTTGTGGTACAGAACAGTACCTGGCCTATCTGTTTAAACGGTGTTCTTCATGCAATCACTTTACCTCATATACTAATTAAAGATATAAATAGTGATATTACACGATTTAGGTATGAAAATACGTTTTGTAGCCCTAAGAATAAAAACGTCATACCTGAACCAAGTGTAATAACGCGACCTGATATTCTGTAGCGGCTGCCGCAGGCGGTTCTTAATATGTAAAAACATTTCCGCAGCTTTGAAGAGTTGTGCTGACCAGAAAGCGAGATCACTGGTGACGAAAACCCGACAGGGCCTAAAAATTAATAAAGTATCATATAATGTTTGTTCTGAATCAAAAATATATACAGAGTTGAAATTCAGAAAGATTCCGAAATACAAAAACTTAAGTTTCAGGCTTTCCGTTTATATAAAGCCGATGATTTCTAACACAAAAAGCAGGTGCATGCGAAAAGCAATTTTTTCAAAATGGTTGTTTAGCGTTGATTAGGCTAACCTAAGACAGATTTACAAATCCTCGTTCAACAAGCAACTGAATTCAGTATCACTGTTCAAGTAAAGCTTTCCTCTCGATCATTAATAATCCACAAATGCACAGTGACAGTTGTACAGTACTACAAGTCCCAAGAGAATTTCCGTCAAGAGATAGTTATGATTTAATATCTATCTAACTAGGATAAATCCTATGATAAATCTCACAATTATTCCAGCACTGTACACTGTGCGTAAATGCTAGTACTAGTAAAAAGCAAAACATTGAACTGGGTCTTCATGCAGTAGCAGCCAAAAGTGGCCGTGGCATTTGGAGCGAGGCGCGAGCCAGTGTATCGTTCAAGATTTCGGAAGTATTAAAATTATTAATAAAACCGTATTTTTAAAACGAATTCCGTTTGAGCGAGCCGAAAGTGAGTCCTGATCTTTGCGACAGTGATTTCTGACAACTGCTGTTTTTTAGACATTCAGGCTCCAGACCAAACCATTACAGTTAACATGTGTATCCAACTTACTTCACGTGACCCGTCATACTGGATACACGGTGATAGCGAAAATTTAGTAAAACCCTAATGCTATGATGTTTTTGTTAATTAAATGTTTTTGCATAAAAACTAGCATTCCTTCGCTGCTTTTCATAATAGAAGACAGGTGGCAAGGTATTTCGAGCTTCCCTATTCCGCATATTTCATGACGCAGGTAAAATTTGGCCTCCCAAAGTTAATGCCAGCAGGTATTTTCCTGAGCTTCAAAAACTACTATCTCGCAAGCGAAGGTGAAATGGAGCGAATGTGGTTTCATTTTTTTGTTTGATAAAACGTAACAAACAGTATTTGATGTATATACCACCCTAAAATCTCTTGAAGCCTAAACCCATTGAAAATCCTAAAACCTCGCCGACCCTAAACTCATGGAAAACCACTAACAACGCATCAAGTATTTGTGCTAGTCTCTAGATAACCAAACTACCTATCTTATTCAGCCTACCGGAAACATTATACAAACAATTCTTGATGACCTGTGCGCAATGCGTAACCAAAATACACGAAAATAGTAATATCTCCACAATCACTCGAGTTATAAGAGTTTTTGGTCTCATTTTGTAAAGCAATTCATCCTCCATTTAGATGCAAACGGTGCGCTGCTGTGTCATTATTTACGCTGCAGGTTTGATTTAAAAAGTTTTCAATGGCTGGATGGGCCCCAAAACGCATGAAAATGGTAATATCTCTAACCGTTCGAGCTCTACAGAAGTTTTTGGTCTAATTTTGTATGTAGAGCAAAAATGTCTTCTGTGTAGCTGCGAATGGTGTGCTGCTATTGTCATTATTTACGCTGCAGGGTTGGGTCAAGCCCGAGTATTTCCAAAAGCCCACGGGACCGAAAATCACGAGAATGATAATATCTTCGCAACCACAAGACCTATATATGTGTTTGGTCACATTCTGGAGAGAAATTCAACCGCTATCTGCCATGCACATTGCAAGCACAATGATCGGGTATATTTTCTCTTTACTCAAGCCACATGACCAATATTCGGTGGTATATAGCTGAGTACATCTCCCTAAATTACTTATTCAACTTTCAGAATTCAACATCTTGGTGACACGACCCGATAAATCTTGCAAATCCTACCTATTAGCATTGCTACACTCTTATAAACTGCATTTTATCTGATCGAATTTACTCAGCAAACTGTGAGGCCTAATTCACACAATTTCGGGCAATACTGCATCACAATACAACATAGTTTTATCGACTTACCATTTGTCAAAAATTCTTTATTATCTTTACGAGACGTCAGTTTGTTTTGGGCGTTTTTACGATCACAGTTTAGGGAATAAATATCGCCATGGGCTTTACGACTTTGACGGTCAGTTTTCAAATATCCCAATTTTATTTCGGAAGTCCATTCCGTAACTAGCTGTTCAACAGCCAATTCAGCAAGTAAAACAGGATCAAGATCTTAAAATAAGACAGTAAAGACAAAAATATATAATCACAATATCGAAAAACAACAGCGCTTGTTTTATAAACATCATTGTCCGTTTTTACAATACAAATAGCAAGGTTGTTTGAACCAAGTTTTTGAACAACTTTAAATAGCCTAAGCTCTAGGCCTTCATATAAAACAATTTTCGCATCATGTTATAAAATTAATGATTTACAATTGTTTGTAGTAAACTGCGCTGTATCAAAAGTTCTTAGCAGTGCTTCAGAAAGTTTTATAGCAAAATCTAAAGTTCACTGCCCTACTACTACTTAAACTTGTGTTATGCGCGAATCAACATCAGATGGCACCGATGAGCGTCCTGTTTCAATTTGTAGAAAAATTCTAGTTATTGAACGTTTCTTAGCTAGCCGAAAAAACCCATATTCCGCCCGTGAACAATATTTCGAGGATTTGAATTAAAAAATTTTGTGTTCGCAAACGAATTTAATGTATATGGTGACGTTTTAAACCAAATGGTCCTATTGTTTAACAGTGATTGTAATTTCCTATTTGTTCCATAACGGTAAATGTGGATACCACACAGGGTATTGCAAAATATGACAATTCATGAGGTCACCTTAAGTTTAGTCACGCATTGCTCGGCTATACCAACCTTGTCTATTGTCGACGTTTGTCGTCGAAGTGCTACTGAAACAATTGACTGAGCATCCCGTATTCCGAATAGGCAAGGTCCTAGAAGCTTCGCGTTCTTGACGATCGATTTTCATAGCTTTATAATCGCCATTTAGCTTTGGTGAGGTAGAATGTGGTCTCGGCAAACTTGCTGTATCATGCTTCTCGCCGGCAGGATAAAACATTGACGGCAATGTTCTAAACGATATAGCACGTTCAACCAACGACCGGGTCGGTAACGATGACCTGAGTTTTGTTAGTAGCGGCAGCGAACAATATTTGAGTCCATTTAGCGCTTTTTGAGGTACGAATTCGTTCATGGACTTCGTGGAAAACACAGCCTCGTGCTCTAAAAACAAAAATAATATTTAATAAAATTAATAACATTATTTATAACAATTCCGAGACATGAAGTTATTATTCCAAACGGTGTTCCAGAAATTGCGATATTCTAAGCCTTTATAGAAAAATAGCAGGCTAGTCTTTATATTGGACTTCATAGAAAACACAGCGTCGTGTGTATCTAAAAACAAAAACAATATTCAGAAATATTAATAACATTTGTAACAATAATTGTTCAGAGACACAATATTATTCTCCCTACGGTGCTCCACAGAAAAGTCAAATGAGATAATTTTAAGACAAACTTGTAAAAGTGCCAATAGAACGTTTCACAGAAAAAAATATGTACATGCTAGATTGATACCTCGTATATATTTTGGGGAAAATGGAAATAATTTCGAGTTTCTAAATTGTTACTGAATTTATTAATTTTACTGAATATTGTACGTACGGAACACGGCATAACTAAGTGTGGTACGTTAGATTAAAGAATAAGAATATATACTGCTTAAACTGTTTTTCGTATTTGGCAGTTATTTATCACATATATACGTATATTTATTGAAAGATAACATACAACACCAAGAAACATACAAGTTGAGTAGTATAAATTCATGCACAACTAACCTTTACACAACGGCAAAGTAACACCATTGGGCTTGTCATCTTGTTTCAAGTTATCTTCATCGCGAAGCAGCGACATTGGCGTCTGCAGTGTGGAAAGAGATTCTCGTATCGCCTTTACTTGCTTTGAGGTTAAGCATGCAAAGTCCTCAGGAACATTGTGCAAGAGCGAAAATACTCGCCTTTGAATATTGCTTGGAATGGCAGGAGCACTGGAAGGCCTTTTAGAACAAGTAGGTCCATGTGACATATGACGGCTGAGCAGTTGATAAAAATATTCAGAAAGCCATGCGATAAATTTTGGTGGTAAGGTAGTAGTTGTTCGGCTATGTAAAGTTCCCTGCAACAATTAAACACGTGGCATCATAACATGACAAGATCGTTAACTACCCCTCTACTCCTTACATCGTGAGAACTCGTTGATGCCTCCCCATCTTAGAGCTCGCAACTAATCCCGCCGGAACCCCGATGAATAACAACGCTATATCACCACTGCAGTGCCCACATTTTTGGTCCGAGTTATATATCTAGATTTCCAGATGACCCACTTTCGTAAATACCAACAAGCACCTAAACATTCGCTTGCCTAACAGATACCGAATACATGTGACTTAAACATTATATTACAAAACAATAAATTCATCGTTGCAAATAAGAATTACTTTATAAACTTACACGAGTAACCAATAGACTTCAATGTACTCTTTTATAGAAGCCAGTTTACACATAAATTATTATCAAACATCCGAAACTGAAATGATATTAAAATTGACTCAATGTACTAATATTAAAGATAAACATTTAGCACAATTAGTCGGGCGTCACATCATAATACATTCCAAATTTTTCCCCACCATTTTTCCAAATTTTTTAGTTCTGGGGATTCTGAACGGATACAGACGTAATTGCGAACTTGAAAGAGCACCATTAATTTTAATGTTTGTCATTATTTTCTGCGTAGGAAAGTTGCGCATGACTATAGCAACAGCACCGGTTTATATATCATAGGCTTCGCTACAAAATATAGTCATTTTGTATAACGAGTTATAGACAAACTAATCCTACGAGAGTAACATAAAATACAAGTACCTCAAACCCCATAACTCCAGAACCGGAGCCTTAATCGAAAACAAAATAAGGCATCGGCTTATATCATTTTACTATGAAATGAAACCAACCAGAGAAAAAATACAAAAGTTAAGTTATAAATTACCTTGCTTCCGTGAAGGGTACTAAAGTGGGGTAGAAACCCTCATTCGACCTCTGACCACGAACCACTGGGGCACCATACCATGGAACCTAGGGAATAACCGGAATCGTCCATTTAAACCGGATCCGGAACCTGGTCTTCAAACAAATATATCTAGTAAAACAGATGAAAAAAGAAATGAAGGTACAGTGGATTTAAAATGTATTGAAAATAACTTTTAATTAAACTTAATGTATTGCGATGGCACTATTGCCTTTCAGAAACTTTATAGACTGAGGAAGCTAATAATATTGATTTATCGATCAATATGTCGCTTTTTGGACACCCAGAGCAAAAAATTCCTTCCACTATACACACTTGCGTATACTGCGTCAACCTGAATGTGCTTACAACGTATGGAGCGTAGAATAAACACTTTCGTTCTGTCTCCAGTCGCCTTTGTTACAGGTTTTTCTGTAGAAAACTTGAAACTATTTGTTTATATGGTTCTAAGAGAAAACAAAAATGTATGGGTCATTTGACGAAACCATGTATTTTTGAAACACCCCTTTTTGAAGCCAAAAAGAAACGTTTTCGAATGTACAGTGTCTAGCCCCTTCCGAAGTAAAAAAACTGAAATTTTCGAATATCGATGTCGCTATGCAAAACGAGCTACCTGAAACCTGCTAGACGAGTCGCAAAGGGTCCCCCTGTGGGTCAAATTTTAATCCGAAATAAATCATTATTCTGTAGGTTGACGCAGTGACACGTGATTGTCGGACATCCCCCACTTGTCATGTCGTGTCTTGTCACGTCGGACATCCCCCGACATTGTCGGACATCCCCAACTCATTGTCTGTTTGTATGCAAGTCTGACCAAAATGGTTACCGTCAAGCCATTTGGAGGACTTGCGACGTAAAATTCGTGCCGCCAGGGCCCTTCTGGGGATAAAAATCGACCAATTTAGAACAAACCTGTAGCAGATGTTTTCTAGCGCAAAGGAGACAGCACCTACAACTACAATTTTATGCACACAAACCAACCATGAGTGGGGGATGTCCGACAAAAAATTTCAGGCAGTGCCGATGTAGCCCCCCGACCAAAATGATATGGTTTCGTAAAATGACCCGTATACTATAATTTTTTGATCAGTGATCAGAGACATTGTTTAGGGTAGCGTTGGGCAACCAGTGCCCGTCAGCTAGATGATAATGATGCTAACTTACTGATCAGAATGCTGTAAATGAGACAAACTGTGATACTACTAGCACAGTTTCAATAAATACAGTTCATTGCCAAAAACGCAGTTTCTGGCTACGTTGCAGATGTTACTTTACTTCAATTTAGACTGATTTACAAATTTTACAAGCACAGTGGCAGATGTTTGAAGCAATTTGTTATTAGCCAAGCTCACGCTAAGTACTTCTACGTAATCCATACTCTGTTACCAAGTCGGACGGTTTAATTCGAACATACCCCGCAGACTTCTGAATGTGTAAGATAGCTGCTACAAGCATCGACCTGGCTTTGTTTAGTTAATAAACTTTTGCAGATTAGGATGAAAAATTCCTACTGAAATTATTCGCCCTACTTACGTTTCATTCCAAATCATTGCTGAGTTAATCTTTTCTTTAACTTGGTTGTATTGGAACTTGATTATTGTATTCATATATTACATATGTTTGAACCACAGATGAAGCAAAAATGTGGAAAATTTCAAACAAAAATTTTTAAACTGGAATTCCGGTTCCGGTATGGTTTTTGCCCTTTGCCGGAACCGCAGCCGGAACACCATTTTGGCCGGTTACTCCCTGATGAAACCATATGTCACAAATAAAACCAACACCGACAATGAGTTTCCCATGCCCTAAGACCCCCAAGTAAAACTTTTCAGCCGCCCAGGACGTCATAACAAATTTTCGAATTTTCGGTCGAGGAACCATGGTGTGGCCATACCCCGGTACCTCAAACCACATAACTCCAGAACCGGAGCCTTAATCGAGAAACGAAAAAATAGGCATCGACATTTTACTATGAAAAAATCAACTAGAGAAAATTTTGAAGGTTAAAATAAAAATAGCCTTGCTTCTGTGAAGGGTAATAAAATGGGGCAAAATACGCTCGTCTTGACCTCTGACCCCGGAACCAGACCTCAAATCAAAAAACCCTTCAGAAATCACACGGTAAATGAGCCGACTCGAACGAGCCCAGGATCACGAAAATCGGTTAAGTCGTTCCCGAGTTATGGCTGATCACACACACAGACAGAATTTAAAAGATTTCACCCTGCAACACACAGTCTCCACTACGTTACCTGAAAACCAGTCCTGATACAACCCTGCCTGGTAGGTGAAGTCAATGGAAACACAACGCACGTAGCTATACATAACTTTGCTGTACAAACAAAATGAGCCCCACCGCGGCGGTATCAATCTAGTGCGGTCATTGCAGCTGAATCGCTCTGGTCATTGGTTAGATATGACCTATTTACTATGTTATGGATCCGAAGCGACCATTTAAAACTCATCTTGGTGCAACGCTGCTTGGCAGAAGAGGTCAATAGCAACGCACAGCATATAGCTGTACTGATCTGAACAAAAAAGCCCAATCGTAGCCGAATCATTCCAGTGGTTGAGGAGATATGACCAATTTGTTGTTATCGGGATCCCAAGAGCCCATTTGAAACACCTTTTGACCCAACCCTGAAGCGTAGGTGACGTCAACTAAAATACCCTCCATATACTTTATAGAGCTAAACATTCTGAACAAAATGAGTTCAAGCTCTTGGGACAGTGTAATACGATACTATAATACAAATTGACTAAAATAACTAACAACCTGAGAATCTTGGATTGGTCCCTTTGCGGCAGCCGAACCACCAGATTTGACTAAAGGCAGCTTATAAAAATGTTTTACGATATTTGGAACCTAAAATAAAGAAGGCTTACCGAGTAAAGAATAGTCGGCTATTCCGATGATAACTCTGGAAGTAACAGCGAACAACTAAAACATTTCCTTCTACAGTGTATTATGTGCCGCTGTGAAAATGTCTGATTTCACATTTGCTACAGATTCTGGTTTTATCAGTGTTTGCATGCACAAAACGATGGGTGAACTTCGTACCAAAAGCATATGTCTTATAACCAAGATTTATTAAAGTATGTGCTTGCGTAAAGTCTTAAAGACTTCCATAATCAGAAATGTGTCAACCGTTCTGTTAGTACCTTCGGAAACAAACAATATATGCTACCGAAACCATATTATCCAACTCCTCAAGTCGAAATATTAACCAAACGAAAACAAACAGTGAATGGTCTAAATATTATAATGTAATCTATGATAGTAAGATGTTTTCTTTTTTTGCACTATAACTCTAACAAATAGGACTTAACCAAATCCTGGATTACACAAAGCGTGAAATTTTGCCAATCTGCCACATTTCCGACATAAGTGGTTTGTGCATCAGGGTACTACTGACATAATAATATAACTTGATTTTTACAAATTTTTAAGTATATACTCTAAATACGGCGACATAGCGGCATTTAAAATGGAATTTTCAAAGGCGCTTTTCAAGCGACCGGTCAAGCCAATTTTGAATAATCATTCAGGTATTTAAAACGTAGCTATATAACAACCAGGTGAAGCAAGATGTTACTAAATGCAACATTATAGCATGAAAATAACAGTTTAAAACATTCCCAAAATGTATTTTTCTCATTAACTAAAATCTACCAAAAATAAAGTAAAAGTCGTGCGAAATAGACTACGATTACCTCAACGAAAGTACTTTTCTTCGAACGATCATGGCATCCGGCTGGATCTTCACGAGACTTAAGGCAGCGCCTATTAAAGTTTGCTCCCAACTTTCTATTGTTAGGTTTTAAAACGTCATCTATTGTGACGAAATTGACGTCTGACGTGTTTGGTACTGATACACAAGAAACGGATTGCTTGAAACGAAGAAAACCAAGCCTAACAATGATAGTGTTGTGATTGAGTCGTCGAAATCTAGCCCACTGATGCCACTGCCTGATGAGTTCACTGTTACAATAATTGAGTTGATGAAGTGTGCATTTCGATGAAAAATTCTAAAAATAACAAAAAAGAAACATATATACTTGTAATGTAAAAGATGAAATTATGCAGCAGAAAAAGCATGTGCCGTTATTTCCCGACACACAAAGGGCAATTTCGTATGTTTCCTGCCACCCCTTGCGCGCGGAAAAATGTCATTTTTCTTTTGAAATTTAAATCCTAATTGTTGTTTTCTCGTTCATAAAGCCACACTCAAATTGTGGCTAATGGTTTTATTTTAGAAGTAAATCACATTACGAAGCCACACCAAAAATGTTTAAATAGTTTAGCGAGGCGGTACAAAGCGTAAAACATCTATGGAAACCAAAAAGCACCATTATAACTGGAAGATACGATGGTCAAATTCGTTCTTAAGCATTATAAAACTTTTCAATGGTGTAGTCGGCCTTTGGAAATTTTTGCGACATGTTTTCAAGTAAGTATATGGTATAAAAGTATAATACTGGCGTAATACTACTCAGTGACCAAAATTTGTCTTGTTCACTGAGACTGAAAAAGTATGTGAATCACCATGTTCATTTTCGGGGGACTTTCAAAGCAGAAGGAAGAAAGTTTGTTTTGTATGCTAAATATTCCTATGTCTTCTGATGCTTGTGTGTCGAAAAGTGTGCAATCCCACCCCCGTCGTATAATCCACGGTTATATAATTACATTCTGAAAGGATGCTATGAATGTAATGTTACCTGATGTCTAGGTGGAACTTGTCTATCGTATGTTATTATTCCTGGCAGAGACAATGCTTCCGCTATGTCAACCACCTTCTTCATTTATCTCCCATACTCAGTGACTAGTCCCCAATAGTTTCTACGGCACCGATATACTTCTAAATTCTGTGTTTTTGAGGAGGGACGTTAAAACGTCAAATGAACCTAGAAACGACATTGCGCACCACTACCAACGAATTACGACCTAGCTCTTTGAAGGTTCCGGTCGCTCAGTATATTATGCAGTGCCCAAACTGATGTACTGACGAAGTATAACGAAACCATTGAACAACGGTAGCAAAATGGAACAAATGAGTTTCTTGTATTTTGACCAATGCGAAGCGAAAATGGTACCAGCCGGGAAGTACAACGCATTATTTGCCGCACCATCCCGTAGTTAATCCAGGCAGTATAGCTAATAAGTCTATCGAGATTGCAGATCGTAGTGAAGCATAGGTACACCCACATCTTTAACGTGCACAGCCACTCAGCTCTCAATAGCATACGTCGATATGCTTTATGTGGACATCACACAATACCGCACAAGTTAGAAGAAAACTAACACCGGCAATAACTTTCCCATGCCCGAAAACCCCTAAGTACAAGCTATAAAAACAAAGCATCCTAGGACGCCACAATGAAATTAGAATTTTGGGTGGAGGAATCATGGGGGCGCCATACCCCAGCACCATGGAGCATGGGTCGCAGAGCAAAACCAACAACGGAAATTAGTTTCCCAAGCCCGAGAACCCAAAGTGAAACTTTTCAGTTACCCAGGAAGTCAGATCGAATTTTCGGACGAGGAACAAAGATAGTGCCATACCTCAAACACAACTCCAGAACCGGAGCCTTAATCAAAACCAAAAAAGAGGCACCGGAATTTATCATTTTACTATTGCGGCAGGTTTGTAGGGAAGCGAGCAGATAGGATGTACCGTGGTGGCTAAAGCCGAGGTTAGAGGATATGTGAGCAATTGTACTTTGATTCTTCCATCGAATGTTTCAACATGGTGCTTCTTCGTCGCGGTCCTTCGTCGTCGCATGCCGGCGGAAGTACCTCTAGTATCGTTCCCATGCAGATCTAGATCGTCCGAAAGCTCTGCCAAAATGTTCCGTCTACCTCAGGCAGTTCTTCAAACCTCTGCGTACGTCTTCAAATGACGTTCGTGAGCCCACATCACGGTGACCTAGTGAGTCATTGACAACATTTGGAGGGCACTGTCCCAGAATTTTCGAACTAATGATCGATTCGCATTCAGATCCTCGCCTCCGATGGCACGCTTTCAAAGTACAAGATGGACGAGGAAAATGAGCAACGTATTATTATGGCTCTGTATATTATGCTACGTTGATCTTGGCTATTTGTAGTACATGTGCACATGGCAATCTAATATGATTAGTACTCATTTAGGCATGGGTGAATAAATACGTCGTATCGTTCGATTGACACCTGACACATACGATTCTAATAAGTAATACATGAAATTACATTGTCCGCAGGTGTTTATATAGTGGTAAAACGTTGACCACATTGAAAATAATCAACGTTATTGCTATTCGTATTACATTATACTATGCATTACCAACAAGACTTTAACCTCTATAAACATACATAAATTAGAAGTATATCGTTATCATAGAAACTATCGGCGACTAGTCGCTGAGTATGGGAGATAAGTGAACAAGGTGGTTGGCATAGTGGAAAGATTGTCTATGCAAGCAATAATAACCAGACAAGTTATACGAAGACATCAGATAACATTACACTGCATCCTTTCACAATCAATTAAGTACTTATATAATCATGGATTAGACGACGATTCTACGAAACAATTTATAATATAGTCTTGCTACGCTCCTAAGTGATAATAATTTCGTGACTATTGGCGCCCAAAGCAGATCCGTAAATTACTGAAAAATGTACCGATAGCCATCGTTATTACTGAGATCTGTACTGGAAGCCATGACATAATAAAGTCGGCGACAGAGAGTGCACATCTATGTAACACAAAAAGCTGCCACGATAGGATAAAAATCAATGAAATTTAATTACGCATTTTAGTGAACAAGGTTTTTAAGTGTTCTACTTTTCATGCAAAATAACAATTACGAGGAAATAGCTTCAACGCTGAAAGCACGCACGACGAATCAGAAAAAAAAACCGAATGAATTCTTCGTAAACCAAAATCTAAAGGTTAAAGTATGTTTGTATCTTCTTTGTCCTGCACAACACGCGCCTCTATTGTATAATACCAATTATACTATTTATGCATCCACACAGAAAACAAACACAACTTTGACGCTCAGTTAAAATAACGCTAACGTAGTATTATATACCTGATGAGCTAAGAACTGTCTGTTTTGAACTACCGTGTAACCTAATTCGAAGTTATAGATAGACTATTTTGAAGTTCGAAGATATAATACGATATTCATTTTTGGCGCAATCATAAATACCAATGGAATTGAAATAAAGAAGCTTAGTCATCAATGTTTTTCCACTGAAATTTCAAAATTGTTTATTGTTTCATGCGATTCAGGTACACCAAAGATGTCGTTAATTCATAAACGTAACATTTTTCAAAGCCCTGAATGATAATAACGATCTAATGATCATAATCAATCTGTTATGATATATAAACAATATATTAACAATCAAATATTGTTATGAATAGCAAACCATGTGCTTGCGTCGAAACACATCATTTTCGTACGAAACTACAATACTCATCAAAGAACTGACAAGAAACACTTACGAGAACGCTTTCAACGTGTCGAGGACACATCCATTTCTCTTTCGCAATGCTCGTGATAGGCCGAATAAGACAGTGGGCGTGTGCCGTTGCGTTACAAAAGTCACAATTAATCAGCGGACCGCTAGACTTAGTTCTACAATTAAAATTTACATGATTATACACCAACAAGACTTTAGGAAAGACTAAAACGGTAAATAAACATATTAGAACTAGGATGGGCATACGTATATACTTACGCTAAAATTATCATTTCCATATGTCAACGATGCGTTATATTATATGAAACTCGAGTGCTTTATAAGAAATTGTGGCTTATTAAATTTGTCAAGTGAATTAGTTTCAATCATTATTAAAATAAAATTGGAAGAATGTCACACCATTTTGTAAGCATGTGCTTTGATGCTACCAACAATCCTATATATACATACGCCAAATCCTATATTGCTCCGTAGGAAACAGTACAGCAGAATAAAACGGATTCAATATAATCATCTTCAACTATACGGAATCGGGATTTTTCATCGTCTCGACATTTTAGTACCCAACTGAGACTAGTACCCGTTAGCAACTAAACAAGATAGTGTTTGAAACTTTGAATACTAGTAACTCGCTAGCGAGCTTGGCTTCATCAAGTGGTCATTTTGGGTAATCAATTTTGTATATATACTGCACTAAAGCATATTTAGCCCTGATCCCGCTAAAAACCCTAACATGTCGTCGACCCTAAATCAATGACTGACAACGTATAAAGTATTTGTACTGGTCCCTAGATAACCACACCAATATATTCAGGCTACCGAAAAATCTATATAGACAAAAAATTCTTGTTGTCATGCACGCAGGACATAACCAAACTACTAAAGACATGCTGCATTCTGGATATAGGGTTCAATGATCTTACTGTAGCCTACGTGGTCCTAGGGGTGTTTAGTCCCACCGTAGATTACACACGAACTAACAGTTGGTTGCTACAATATTCCCCAATGCGAGCACCTCGGACTAGTTATTTTACGAGCTTAATCCTAAGGCCTTAACTTGTAACACTAATAATTCAGACAGTTTATTTCACACACTATAACAAACTACAAACTCTACACACAGTAAAACAAATAAACGGCTGAACCGTACTCACCTTGATTGCGCAGCTTCTGAGGCCGACTGAGGCCCTTATCTAACTGCGCAACCACTTAAATACCCGAGCTAGAGGTTTACTCCCAATTTTCTCCTAGTTGATTTCTCTAAGCGATCGAAATTACATTATAAGTTTTCCAAGTTTTACTCTGGTTCCACTCCCCTAAAATTCTCTCTTAAACCTAAGTGAATTTTAGTCGTTAGAGAATAAGTTTTTATGGAATTCCCCGAATTCTTAAGTATAAACAAAATTTTATATTTTATTCTAAAATCCAGCAGATACACATACACATATCCGCTAATGTAGGCCTAATGCTTAAAGCACCCAACCCTTACACTCAAATTCGATATATTTAAATTCTATGCCTTAGGCTTACATAAAAGTCTTGTAAATTCGTTTCTCCTATAAAACTCCCTGAAACTTAGCTAAGTCTCAAAATTCTCCTGGACCCTGTACAAAAGTTCCAACACAATACGAAATATATCAAGTGCTCATAGAAACGTAAACACACGACAAATGATACTCCATACATACACTAGTTTCCGACATACAACAAATTCATAAACATATTATGTGTCACAAACATACACTTCGTAAGAAATAAACATATACAATACATATACTTTTGTATACAAAATTTCATAACAACAATGTAGACCGTAAACATACAATAAATGCATTGCACAGATGGTAAACAAACAATCAGTACATAAGGGAAGCAAATTAGCCCATGTGAAGTGGATTTAAGGGCGTCGGCCCGGTGTGTTTTGGGTTTACGACCTAATACGTCCCCCCGGGCTCACATAAGGGAATTTGTTCCCAAGGCAATACCTCGTTACATTACCCAATGAAAACGTCTGGAAAGGAATAACATACTCCTACTGGACTCTATAAAACCAAACCTTCGTATCCTCATATATTCATAAAACAATCTTCTTACCCTGTACGCAATACATAACCAAGACAACAAAGACAGACTACAAATATTCCTGCGGCGACCAGGTTCATTTACCATGAACCCATTGAAAAGGTGTGGAGTATTCGTGCCGGACTCCAAATAGCCAAGCCATTGAATTCAGCGTACCGATAAACCTATATATATATATATATATATATATATATATATATATATATATATATATATATATATATATATTTTTTATATATATATATATATACCATTATTTATGCCTTCACGCAATATATACATAACCAAAAAATGAAAGCCCACTCCATTTTGGAAAACGGGTTCGTCGACCGTAAAACCCTTGAAACCCCACGAAAAGGTATAATACAGTCAAATCGGGCTCTAGAGAGCAAAACCACTGGATCCAATGCGTTTGATAACCAATAGGCACTCAAAGCAAGGAAAACACAATAACATGCCGAAAATTTAAAAATAGCTATTTCTGGTAAAGAGCCGACGAATCATATTCGGCCCCAAAGAGGCACAGGGAGTGGTCGCACAACAAAGTTGTGGGCATTGTAGACCTCGATGAGCTAACTCTGCCTAGATTTTTCGATGCGAAGCCTGTGTCGCGAGATATGGGCTGCGAAGAAACTGGTACCCGAATGGCCAAATTTGGCAAAGAACCCCTAAAACATGTTTTTTGCCATTTTCCCTGAAGGCGGTGTCGAAGCTGTTTGTGTTCAACTAAAGGGCACATCGTCATCAGTTTTGATCAATTAAAAAATTTGACGAAATCCATCTAACCGAGGATGAGTTATGAATGACAGAAACAGACAAAAAAAAGAAATTTTCAAGATTTTTTCTCCTAACGCCGTCAGTGGAAACTCCGCTTGCTTCGCTCGTTCCGTTTCAATTATCATACAATACAATGAATACAATATTGTTACTGTGAGGCAATATTAATTTGAAAAGCAAACAGAGATCTATAAAGGCACCAAACTAATTTCTTCGCCTGGACAAGACGTACTTGAAGCATCTGTAGCAGCGTCTGTGTAGGAATATACAATTCTCCTTGAGCCGCTGATGAGAAACTTTCGTTGCAGTGGGATGCGGATTAGACGATTCCTGCCTGGAATCCGTAGTGCTGATGTCTGAAAACTTTCACATAATTAATACAGAAAATTCACATACATTTTATCAAGTGTTTAGGACATTATTTCAGGATTTCTACTAATATTTCAATAACTTGATGGTATTTATAACGGTAGTCTCACAACGAAAAAGACACTAATCGCCGAACCTGGTATACTAAACAGTCGTGGAACGTGATAGTGAAATACTAAATAAACCAATGTGTGTACATGATAACATTTGGGATTCTGGGGAGAGTTTATATATTTTTATCTTGAGAGGCCAGCTGAATCAGCGTTTTCCAAGTTTTCGTCAGGAAAAAAAATGACGCGGAACTTAAAGTATCACAAAAAGTTAACTTCGATAAAACTATAAATTCAACGACACAGCCCCACAGCTCCAGTGTTTTTCAATGCACGTGCAACGAGAACAGCGCCGTAGCCAAGAATTCTGGGAGGGGTTTCAATCCCACTAACATCTCCGAAAGGTGTCCAACATTTATTATTTTATACACTCACAGTGCTGTCTAGAAACAAAATTTCCCACAGCTGCTTCACCGACAGTTTAAAAAAATTCGCGCATGTTTATTTATGTCTATACGAAATGCGAAGATTTTTACGTTAACTTCGGATTACCATATTGCTGACGTAATTCTACCTGTCTATCAATGAAATAACAAACATAAAATCTTGGCTGGCCGAAGAGATGGTATGGACCGCTGCACCTTCGGTTACGCCCGAACAAAAAAACGATAATTAATTACAGCTTATACACTTATCGATCAAAACTATTTTTGTCATATAATTTTAATAATGTATTTGATTTCGGTTAAAGTTATATTAACATGTTTTTCCTGCTTTTAAGTAATCATAAGTAAATCCGCTAACATCGCTATGGATGATCGATAAACCGATTGTATAGCATTGACAGTCAGGTAGGCAGTGTAGTGTAGTATAGTAATAAAGGTCGCTTTGGATTCAAAATGACCGTCTTCCATTCTAAATCATGAAATCTAGAGATTAAAGAACTGTTTTCTCAAGATTCTCTTCAACCATTATGAAGCATTTCAACATTATAAACGACTTAGAATATTTTATTTCATGCGGACGATTTCACTAATTAGCCACCTACAAAATACGAAATATGGGCGAATACCTACATTTCGTGTACTTTTTATATAAAATACTAAAATATGTTTAAGTACTACATGAAATATTAATAATTTAATACAATTCGTGGTACTAAATAAAATATTAATGTTTTCAGACAAACGTTGCTCCGTCCAGCCACGGCTCAAATAACTATGTGTAAAGTGTGGCACCTGCCATTATTTTCTTTCACGAGATTTAACGCTACTCTAAATATAACTAAACTTGTATCTCGCTAGAGCGGCGCGAGCTACATTTAGCTTGTAGTTTTCATTGCGTGTGATCACCTGCAACAGGATTTGTGCTCATTGTGCATACAACTCTAAAACCTAAATAATTATCCACTATTGTATATATACCCTAACGCGCTCAGTGAAAACCCCGCCGCTCGCTTCGCAAGCTCCATTTCAATTATTACCGAGCAATGTCGAAGAAGATGTAGACGCGAGTATTTTGAGTCGCTTTGAGGCAAGAGCATTAGCTAAATTAATACCGTACAAATCACAACTAGGCGCGTCCTCTGTGACATGTTTTGAGCAGTTTGTCTTTGATTCTAAACAATAGTACAATAAATTCATAGAATTTAAAATTTTGTAATACAAACATTATTTTGTAAAAATGTCCAACACAGTGTGTGCAATACAACAATTCTTTACAAACTAATGCTTGTATAGCACGAATACGTATTATGATCTAAACGGCGCACGCCTTCGTCTGACATGGTCCCCGGTTCCATCCCCTTATATATTTTGAACCTGGGTGCCTTCCGGCTGATGACCCTCCGGCTCGCAAGTGTCCGTGAAAAAGTGCAATGAAAATCTACTGAAATCTAAAACGCAGTATTTAACCGAAATTGATATAATTTTTGTGAACTCACAACAAAATCTAGGTTAACCGAAATTGATCTAAATTTTGACTGATTTTTGTTCTACCTTCGGCCTGCGCTGATGCATTACAGTACATCAGAGAAGCGTAACACCCTTTAGTGAACTCTACTGTAAACCATTGTTGGATGAAATGGGCGATTTCGGCCTGACCCCCTCATTTCTGGGGATCGACATACACAGACCCCCTCACGTTTTGTGGGGGTAGCTCCGATCCCCTCTAATTCTGTGTGGGGGTAGGTCGGACCACCAGTTTTGAGGGTGGTCGGTTTACAAGCAACCGCCGGTTTAACCTACCATCTTCAAAACTGGGGTCGACATACTCCCCCTCCAAAATGAGGCGGTCCGACCTGGAGCCCAGAAAATGAGGGGTCTAAGCTACCCCCTCCACACAAAACGTGGCGGCCTGTGCACGACGACCCTCACCCCAGAAGTGAGGGAATTCAGGTCGTAAGCGCCCGTGCTATCCAACACGGCCTAACATTAGAGTGTAGGGAAGTGTCATACTCTTCCCTGATGTACCCTTACAGTAACCAAATGGTTGAATTCGATAAGTATAATACTGCTGTTAATAATGTACATTATTATAAATGCAACATTCTGAACCAAGATCTGAATTGACAAAAAATTCAACAAGGGATTACAAAATGATGTAAAATACTCGCCAAAAATGTCTGCCACTCGCTCAAGTCTCATTCACAACTCCGCATAAATGCGTTCTAAAAAAATATTAATTTTAATATTTTTGAAATCTGTATGGAGCCAGTTGCTTGCGCGTCGCTCGCTCGAAATGCAAATATCGTTTATACCGATTACTGTATAATTATAATACCAAAGATGTGTGATTACAGCAACAGAGAATTGCCCAAATTGTCGTTTGTCTAGCTGAAATGTGGTTAATTAAAAAATAGCACCACAATAGATAACATTTGTTACATAATGACCTCTCCCACCGGTTTTGCGAACTTGGGAAATACGTGCACGGGCAACATATTAAAACATATGTGAGTATAGTAGATAACTAGATAGCAGTTCCTCAGATACAACTTCATAAAGAGTTGGGTATCCATCAATACAAAGTAATACTTTTCATTGTTTTCCCTTCACAATGTGCTTTCAAATGCAACCCAAGGTTTAATTATTCCTAAGACTGTTTTCTAAACAATATTTAATACGCGATGAGGATTCAACATCTTTAGCTGTGTTTATATAAAATTTTTCAGCTACATTTTTGTATTTCCACTCGCTCAGTTTAACCAGTGTCTGTGGGCTACACGTGCTCGTCGAGGCGCAAAAAATCTATTAACATAAAACAAACAATCAGAGAACAGATTGATGTTCTAAAACAAAATTATTACGATCGAACCTTGGATATTTGGCGTATCATGTCCATCAATCCCATTTGCAAGCTGTCCATTCCAACGAAATCCAGTATGCTGTCTAGGATTATCGTTCATAACACGTTTTCTCTTACGGCATTGCGACAGAAAGTCTGAGAGCAGGTTGGCGGCACCATTAGCGTCACTATTTAGGCAATTGCGAAATTTAAATTTCTTCGCAGCGACTTGTTCCACACAGCTACTCACACGGTGATATTCTAACTTTAAGATATGGGAATTCCAAATGTTTGTTTTTGGCGACGAATTTGTACCATGCTTTTTATTATCGTCTAATGGCCTTTTTCTTCGAAATAATGTAAAGTCGTTAGGATCAAAGTGGTTTACACCAGACGCTTCCATACAGCTGTTATACTCTTTCGATTGAGACAACACTTTAATTTCGGCGCGATCATTAGTTTTTAAGTATCCGTTGCGCAATTTGCATGGAAAGTTAGGTACATCAGTAATTTTATTCAAGACATCTTCAACTACTTTAACGTCATTGTTGGTCTCGCAAACATCTGGCTGGTGTTTCGTTCTATTATGTGAGACAGTCTGAAGATTATTGAGATAAGTTCCAGATTGTAAATCAAATGGTGCCGAATAAACTTCTCGGTTATGGCCAATATGCGACATTTCGCAATGAATACACGCAGCACTCTTAGCGAAACTTCTGTCATTAGACACTTTCACGTCATCTGAAACTGAGGATTTTAAATCATGGTCCACCGAACAAACATCGCGTTTGCACTGACGTAAAGCATTATGATTTGAACAAGTTTTCCGCCGCGATACGTCGACGTCATTATTGTGCATACTTCTCACAACATCGGCGTATGAAGACGTACTAGTCCCGGCTGCCCCCGTTGCAGCAGAATGTTTTTGGCAATATTTACTTCCCCTGGGACTCCGGGGAATCACCGAATGTCTACTAGAAGCAAATAATTTGTTGCACGAAGTACTACCTGATGAGGCGGGACGGGTGAGTAAAACACTGCATGAATCGGATTTATATTCATCTTCTTCCAATAATTTATTACGGTTTCGTAATTGATAATTACGTTGTTCAATATCGGCTGATAATGTGCGCAGTTTGTTTTGACAGCCGTTGTCAAACGGATCGTTGGACACACGATTTTTTACTGCCTGTATCAATTATATAATACAACAGTTGCACTGTTCATAATAATATTATATTAAATGATCATAATCTATTATCTACCGACTATGGACTAAAAAGATTGATGCACAGGATAAATAGTTGTTGTTAACCCACATGACTTTCGCATCGAGATTTTGGAAATGTTTGAAAAATATGTCTGTTAAACCATTATTCCTAATTAATTTGCGAATCGTGCAATGTTTGACAAATTCGAGTCGGCGCCAAAAATATCAACCCGGATAATATTGTAAGATTGTGACCAGGGTTAGCAAACACAGATCTATTTCGCAGCTGTTGTTAAGCTCCCTACGGAACCCCGGAAGGCGAACGAATAATAGGTAAAATTCAAGCAACACTCGACAAATCGTGCATCAATGAATAAATATTGGGCGTTAAAGTTAATTACAGTACAAACAGAGGTATAGTTTTGATGTGAAATGCGGTACTCTTGTTTATGAGACTCTGTCCACATTTATATATCATTGCATTCAAATTTTATGTCAGCAACCTTAAATAATATGAACATTCTGGAGTCTAGTGTAAGAAATTTTGTTCAGAAAAATACAAATTTTCAATACGAATTTATATTTTTTTAGTTTTATTAAAATGTAAATAAAATCGACGTGCAGTAAAACTACAACTCATGTCGGTCAATGAATCTGCGCACATTATTTGTCGTTGGTGCAAAAAATTGCATAGAAAATATACACCAAGATTGAAAAATACAGCTCGGGTTTAGACGACCTTTTGTCGAAATCCGATGAACAAGAAAAATATTAAACGGCTTCAACTATAAAGCCGAATTAAATGATGAAAATGTGAACTCATTGTGCTACATTTTAGTCCCTAATTTCGGTATTAGTATAAAACAGACATCGTTTCATGGTCAACTAGTTCTGACTGGGTATATTGGCGGACGTGTATGTATTTAAGGTGCTAATAGCAGAGAACAGTGGAATCTGCTTGCTTGTAAGCACTTTTACTAAAAACACTGCACCTCGCAAAAATGCACAAAATTCGATCAGCTCAATTAAAAAACAGTGTAAGCAAAAAATAATTCAACTCAAGTAAGACATAATTCGTGCTAATAGTGATAGTTACTCGCGCGCTAACTTATAGGCCTGCTAACGAACTCACAACGCTCACTCAAATGGAAACAGTTATTTCTGGAGTCAGTTATCTTTACTGAAAATATTCTCACCTAGAATTTCTACCTTTTCTCAGCGTTCAAGCTACGTCTTACAACAACACTGCACAAATCCTTACAGCTATTCTATATACTAAGCGTTCAGGTCGGGGAGTTCCCAAACTCCAGTAAAAACTGTTGGACTTTAATAATAATTGAAAAATGGAGAAACAAAAAAAGAAGCAGAACCAGAAACTGAAACTTTTTAATTTTCCATCATACTAGTCGCTACACGATTATAGTACAAAAGCGAACAAAAATTCCTTTGGTCAGCGTCACAAACTTCAACTTGACCGCAGTCAAAAGTGGTAAAAGCCACAATTATTGTGTAATATCTTTGCGGCAAAATAGCATAATATTGAGTTATGCTACTTTTGTAGGAGGCTATAAATTCCCTATAAACATTGCATATTTTGCTCGAATTTACTACACTAAAAGCCCAACAGAAGTTGAGAACAATCTAAATCAATTGTAAGTTTAGTGAAACATAATCTCACAGCCAAAATAAATTATTAATATAGTCAAATTATGTACTGTGACGTCAGGATGAATATTTCCAAAGTAAAAACACAATTTTCAAGATCTCAGTTTTCCGTGCGTGGCACTATTGAATAAGTTAGTGTTGAATTCGTTTGATCACAGCATGGCTTGTTAAAATAAACCGACACAAAAGGAAGTTCACCTTTGGGTAAATAAAATGTTTGGTTTTCCAAACGTCCAATGAAGTTTGTGCGTTTATATACACAAAGTACAGACAACACAGTTTACAAATTGACAACATGCTAGACATCCAAATTACATTGTGCCATCACTGCATGGCTTAGTACTATGGGACAGACATTGCCGTATTTTTCATAAAATCCAACTTCACAAACAAAGCGCGTCGTCGACAGATAACTACTGGACTGATGAACCGCTTATAACGGAAATGAATGACTTACGAAAAGAACTATCCATAACATAGTTCCGTGGTACAGGCAAATACTAGTCGTACATATGCACAGTGGTTCGTTTTTAGAAACCCTACACAACTTTAACAAATTGCTTTAAAACCCTGACAATTGCATTTACCGCAATTTCTACATATACATAAATTCCTACCTTGTCTTTTGGCTTTTCGTCACGGAGAGTAAAGTTTAGCGAACTCGGAACAATCACCGGATTATTGTAGTACTGTTTAATTGCAACGGGAACCTGGAACAGAAAACAGCACATAATTTAACTATAAACAATATTAGGTGATTAATGAAACAAAGCCTACTTTATGTTTTGCATCCTTACTACTAAGCGCCTCAGTCACCGATTTTACAACAACCGTGCAAATTGGGATTTAGCTGTATATTTAATTTAAAAAATAAAAACACGACAAAAACTTTTCTGTTTATAATGTTGAGGGTTTAATACACAAATGGCACATTTTATGAAATTTAGCACACATAAGGCCTAACGGTAACTGTGAATAGAATTGGAGACAAGTAGCTGGGAACAGGAAATGCAGGGGTTACACTACCTCAAAACGTCTTGCCTCCGAACATTCACTCCCTCCAAACTTCGATCCATTTGATTGTTGCACACAGCGAAATATATAAACGGGGTTTCGGCACGGGAGATGTATGGTTACACAACCTCAAATCGTCTGGTCTCCGAGCCTTCAGTCAACCCAAACTTCGAACACTTTCAATCGTTAATTGGAAAATCTGACAAATATAACGGGACAAAGTGTCAGTAAAATACAATTAAATTACCAAATCTGACATTCCTTCCAGTCTTATAAAGGGCCAAAATTGACATAAAGATCCTACGTTGCATAAACTCGGCCGAAATCCCCAAGATGTATGACGGATCAGTAGGAACCAGAATTCCTGTTGAGGAGAAACTCGTGTTACAGTTTAAAGTCGCGGCAGAAGCCAAAAACCATACATAGCCGAAATTATGACAAAAAATTTCTACATTTTTCCAGCTCTAGAAAATCAAGATTCAAACTCAACAAATTTTCTTAAAAGTAGGTAGTTTATAAAAGATCCTTTTCCAGGTAATTGTAACTTTTGATTTACCAAATTTATAGCATCAGGTTACTTCATGACTGCTAGCTAGAGTTTATGGAGCCATTCACCAAGGTACGATGTGTTCAAAAATTGAGCTTGTATTAACCACTGAAGCGAAGCAGGGATGGCTTGCGCGGACATTACTTATTTCGAGACTTTCGAAAGTGAACCAATATCGCATCTCAACATAACCAATTTCGGATACTTCCCGATGCTACTTAGCATTCAAATGTACATTCCTCAAACTGCCTAATAACGCTGCATTATTGTAAATATTCCTGACGTTACAGCTTCTGCAACTCAATCAGGCCACGCTTGTGGTGACCAATTCTGTTTATTATTGAATGTGGAGATTGCTATATCCGCGTGTTTAAAGTATAGAAAGGTTGTGACAAAAGAGTGTGCGGACCAAAAATAACGTCCGTATTTCTACTAAATGATGTGCATGTAACACTGGCCTGTCGACAGCTCTCCCAAACGTGGGGATGTGGAGACTTTGCTAGGCCCCATTTTCATTCTCGGGCGAAAATTTAAAGTGGGTGGATATTTTTTGCTTTAAAAACTAAATATTTCCATATTTTCATGTAGTTTTGTCACCAAAAGTATATCTTCAAGTTATAAAACGACGTTTTAATATTACACATGTGGTAATTAATATTTAAAAAACATTTTGCATACAAAAAATATAAATTTTCAGACATAAGAAGTTGTTGGATTTGTCTTGAACATGGGGGTTTCGGCTGCGTTTAGTGGGGGGTGGGGATGGGACATGATGAAAAATGAAAAATTTCACGAGCATGAAGGTTTCGAAAGTGGTGTCCACCATCACCACGCTGTGAAAAGACCAGTAACAACCGTATACTTCACACTACAGCTTACCCAGGGATACACAGTGAAAAGTGTTGCCGTAGACTAGTTGACCGAGAAAACCCTATAAAAATCACGTTGATCGATAAATAAGTAACATTTTTGTATATTCAAAGTCCAAGAAAGACAATAATAACAAAACAACAAAGACCAGCTATACATCATAGCTATAACTAGCGCACTTATATTTGCTTTATATATTTCCCCATTATATATACAGACTTGCTGGAACCCGTGGCGATTACCTATATGATACTAATTTCATTTTTTTCGATTTCTAAGCCCATGAGAATCGTATAAAAGCGGCGCCCTTCGATCAGTACACTGTTCTTACCGGAACTTCGAAGAATAAAATTAACCACTCCAATCTACTCAGCGGAACAAATTACCTTACGTATGACTAAGTTCATGTTTTCGACTTCTGGCCCAGAGGCTTATATCGGGAAATCAATGGTGCCCTGACTCCCCAGTACTATATACCGGAACTTCAGCGGGTGGGGTTCCGACGCGGCAGAGGCTGATCCCTACCTGGCTCACCACAAACCCGACGATGCCAGCTCCCGACAGCGGGATTATGTACACCAAAAATTTTCAACTTTGACCCCGGGGACCGCGATATTTTCGGCTTCGACAGTCATGAACTTTGCATTTTCCTTAATATTAAAAAAATTCTTTTTTATGTCTGTAAAACACATTAATGCGACTTCACTCTTTATGTATTTGTAAATTAACGAAAATTGTGGAAAATTGAGCTTCCAACTCTACGATTTCTGAAAAATATAGCATTAAACATGATTGACCCCGACTTGGGTGCTCCCCATGGGTCAAATTACCTTATATAAGTCTAACTATATTATTTCGATTTTTCGACACCTGAGGCTTACATAAGAAATGGTGCCCTCCCGAAGGTAACCTGACCCCATTAGCTCCTTATGGAACCTCGAAGACGAAAATTAACCGCTGCAATCGACTCGGCTGGCCAAATCACATTATATGATCCTAAATTAATTTTTTCGAATTTTTGGCCCCTGAGGCTCATATAGACTTCAAAAACGTTTTACCTGAACCTCGGATCGAAAAATGAACAAGTTCAACCACTCAGCGTGTGTCAAATTACATTATATGAGACAAACTTTATTTTCTCGATTTTTGGACCCGTGAGGCCCATATTAAAACTGATGCCCGTGTGAGGGTACCCGGACCCCCATAACTCTTTACCCAACCCTCGGAGCATAAATGAAACCATTACAATGGATTCAGCGGGTCAAATATCCCAAAGTGTAATTTAAGTACCAAACACTTCAAGTAAAACACAAAATTTTCAACCATTTTCCTTATATCTAAAAGTGTGACATCGGAATTGGAGAGAACAATACCGCCATTAATATATAGATTAATGAGACCAGGTTCCGACTACTTAATAAAATTTAAAGTTCTAGATCGGTTCCAGTCACTTGCTCAGATACCTTACTTACATTATATATAACTGACAGAAATGACTGCTGCTCGCTCGATGTTTACTCATTGCTTTTTCTATTCTTGCTCGCTACTAGCTTGATACTCCTTTGTGCAAGCTCATAGCGCTGCTCATTCGCTGTCCGTTTAAACGAACGCGACAGCCAGTTGTGCAGGCATACTGTGCACATGTATACTTACATCGGTCAGTTTATCGTTATCCAATTTTTGCATTCGTTTCAACCGATGAGGAGGCCATCGTATTCTGCCCTTTCGTAGAAATTCCATTTTAATCGTTGTTTCTTGGTTGACAACCGGCTGTCGTGCCCAACGTTCCCACAAACGTATCCGTTCGCTATAGCTGAGGCTAGTTACAAATTTTGCGTCCTAAATAGCATTGTATATAGTTTTATTTTTACAATTCAGTTTGTTGCGACACTGCTATTACTTTTGACACTAAACATCGTTAACCAACCCATTGTGACTTCTTGATTGAAAATGTATACTTTTCTCACGATTTCATACACAAAAAATATGACAGAAAATTCATGAATCAACCAGCCGACAAAGTTTTTGTGTGTGAAATCCTGAGAAAAGTATGCTTTTTTAATCTAACCGTCACATTGACGTGGTGGATGATGTTTGGTTAAAAACCAAATGGCACTGTCGCAACAAACTGAATGACAAAATATAGTCACAATGAGTTGGTGTATGATAATAAAAACAGATTTATAATGCGCCATTTTCATTGAAAATTTTACAAAGGCGCATAAGTTAACAACAGGCTATAACATAACTCAGGTTAATATTATATTGTATTGTATCGACTACTCCATAGGAAAGTTTTAAGTTGGGATCTAAACTTCGCTATTGTAATACTAGGATTACACAGGTTTCATGGCAGGTTATCTATGCAAGTGGTGCAACGAAGCTGAAACTGTTGCTGCGCTAAGCGTCGACGTTACGTATGCGGCAAGCCTCTAGGGATGATGTTTGGTTAAAAACCAAACATGTAAAAAGTTCGGAACTGTCGCAAAAAGTGAATGGCAAAAAACTTCACTTTGTTCACTTGATTTCACGCAGAAAAATATATCAGCAAATGCATGGATTAGTCATTCCACAAAGCTTTTCAATCTAAATCTTAGCGATTTTGAAGCAGATGTTGTTGAAGCGCAACAGTACATACTGTTAACCAAAATATTTTACCCATTTTATCGGTTATCTGACCAGCCCCACTAGTCCTCCATCTGCTAAAAATTTTGCGGACTGTCATAAACTGAGATCGACTAGACTAGAAACCAGAGATGCTAGATTTTTCAGGTGAGAGTATGAAACGGAGCAGCTTTATTCAGCGCGAACGGGTATCCCAAAATGCGCAAAAAACCTCCACACTGCTTTACTGCCAGGGTGCCCATAATCAGATCGCGAATGATACTAATTGCCCACAATTAATTAAACGAGTTAAAGATCTGACTTCGTTTGTAAACAATAGTTAGTATCTGGCGCTGCAACATTTATAAGAATTTAGGCGACCTGACTGATATTAAGCCTACTAATATATCCCTTTTTAGGACATATCATTCGAAAATTCGCCAGGGCTCATACAGGAAGACTACTTGTTTACGTTAATACGGCGAATGCACGTTATTGTCTGCTAACCGTCTGAACTTTCCTGAATTTCGCCCATTTGGCTGACAATGTCCGTATATGATGTGATGTAAGTCACTTAGTTCGCCTACCGCACACCTTAAGCTTTAACTGAAGCGGCTCTAAACCGGGTAGATGGAGTCGCTGCTAGATTCGGTCTAGTGATAAACGTGTCCAAATCCAATGTGCTCGCGCTAAATTACCCCGATCGTATTTCGCTCTATGGCGAACTGTTGGAATCGGTCCATTCCTTTAGCTACCTTGAACTAAACTCCTCACAACCGAAACTGCATCATCAGAGGATATAACAACCCGGATCGGCAAAGTTATGACAATCTTCGACAGACTGAAACGCTCATTGTGGTGGCGTGGTGAGCTCTCTCTAATGACTAAAATGCGGGTCTTCAACGCCATAGTTATTCCCACGCTCATTTACTCGTGCGAGTCTTGGACCTTGAAGGCTGAGGACTCAACGAAGATACTGGAAACGAGCAATCCAAATCAACAATTCCGCACCGGCAAAAAAATTTTTCGTGCGCAACTTGAAATGCAAATTTGATTTGCTTAACGCAATCTATAAATTCCGCTTCAAACCCGCTACAGTTCTTTTCCAATATCCAAAAATTCTGGTCACGACCTTTACATTTCCCACTGCTCCAGTGATAAATAAGCTATAAAAAGCTTAATATTGCAAAACCAACGACGGGTCGCGATGCAATACTGAATGTACTGTTTCGTAACTGTACCGAAGAGCTCGAGGATCAAATATCATTTTTGTTTAACTACCACTCTGACATAGCAAGTTGCCCGATATCTGTAAAACTACTTACTCCTATCTACAAGAATAAGAGCCAACCTTTTTGTTCTTCTTTATACTAAGGACCAATGCAATAACGACTATGGTTAGCTAACCATCTTACTACGAACAAGATACTGCTGCCAAATGTCACTTTGGATTTTTGAAAGGGCACTCGGAAGATCAAAATGGCGTTAGCCTACCAAAAGTGGACCACTACTCGTGAGGATGGTATGGCACACATTATTCCATGCTTATCGTACGCATGTCGCCATCGTTTATATGATTCTGCGAGTCGGTATAAACCGGGTAGTAATGGGGGTACGATATCCAATTCTCGTAAGCTCGTTGCCATGTTAATCAGGCCCCATAGTTAGTCGCCTCGGTATGCAACTTTTCAACGATGTTACGTTCGCTAAATCTGTGAATAGCATTTGTGCCAGTGTTTCCGCGAGATATTTGTTTTTGGTAATAGTGAAGGTATTTAGCCTGTCAACTAATGTTGAAACTGTATAACGCATATATAAAACAGCACCTAGAGCACGGATCACTCCTTACTTTCTGCCATCGAGGACATATCATAACGGCTTCAACATCGATCTACGAAAAATATGCTGTTTACTTCGCTAGTAGAATATTACCGAGGAAACTTGTTAGGATTTCAAACAGAACAAGCTAAATTTTAGTCGAAATTACAGTGGGATGTGTTTTGCTTATCAAGTTTTCAAAAGTATTCGCCCGTCAGCGATGTCAGGTTTCCTTCCACTGCTAGCATAATCTGATTACAATCTTTGCAGAAGCCATTATTAACCTTATCTATAACTGTGTCGACCAGGAAATGTTGCCGAACGCTTTCGAAGAATACCGATGCTGCTGGGTTCAGAAATACTTATTATCTCAGAAATACTTATTATCTCAGAAATACTTATTATCTTATCTCAGCGTTACCCCAGACAAATGTATGTATGTCAATCGAATCTTTAAAACTGCCGTTCTGAATTGCATTCTTTCTTAATAAACTGTTAATGAACAACTGTTTTTGCACAACCATCGGATTACCATGGTCAATACGTTCACAACAACAATAACAACCGGGGAGTTTAAAAATCTAAAATTTAAAAATTCAGCGTTTTTCTTAGTCAATACTGAACGAGCTAATCAATAGATTCCATAACACAAAGGCATTCACATAATTTAATCAAATTTATAACTTCAAACATTTTATAAAACCAGCAGACCACTAACCAGAAAATGTTCAAGATGATTAGGGCACATCCATTTTTCTTTTGGAGCCGAAGCAAGCGGTGGATCAACACATTCACCGTGAAACAAGCAGCTACAGAAGTCGCACTGAATTAGCGCAGCATACCGGCACGATCTAAAACCAGATTCAATCCAAAATCAGTCTACGTGCTATGTATCATAGAATCTGGGCATATTCGAACGTGGAACTTACGTCGGTGCTGCAAAATATGGAATGCTACACCAAGCTCAAGCAACTATGACAAGATTGTGTTCAAGTACTTCTAAACTGTTTTCGAACAAAGGTATAAAATTTAAACAGGAACATCGCTTACGTTTATAGTTGAAACCGTTGGATAAGACGCTCTAAATCGCATCAAACATTATTTCAATCACCTCTCCATTAATTTCAGTAGTTTGACACGAACTTGACAACTCCACATTGGCAGCTGCCTAACGTAAACGACTCCTAGCACGTAGACGTTAGAAACACATTAACCCTACGGTAGGCTACCCATACGTTCACCAGATTATAACGACAGCGGAAAACAATGTTCCAACGAGACATTCTAGTGGAGATATGCTATTCATAATAAATATGCTGGGATAATGGAGGTTTGATATCTGGATATGTGTAATATTGTATATGCGCTATTTTGGGTTTGTTCCCTTCATTGGGACACAGCTCACATGATAAAAACTTTCGATTTCACATTAGACTATGTAAACAAAACTAACAGGTTGATATTAAATATTTTGGTGGAAAAGTGGGTAATAGTTATGCTTTTCATAGCCAAGTTCGAAGCTAGAATAAAACATGTGTTATGTGTCATCGGTTTTACCGTAGCGCCAGATGTAATATTACTAGTCCTAACAGGAGGTAATAGTCTAAAATATATCTTGCGACTAGATGATTCTTCTACCTTTAGTAAACAGCAGGTATATAAGCGACACAAAGTTTAAAATATTAAAATAATATTCCTATCCATGGCGTTATTAAGAATGAGTATTGCTAAGCTGGTGTATCAAACTAATGCCGATATCTCCAAAATTGATGTTTTTCGAGCTTGAAGCTAAACCAAAAAGACCCCTGTTTCTTGTTCGCAGTAAGGTCATAGTCTAACAACAAAAGTTTACATATATATTTCAAATTTTACCAAGCCGACACTAAGGCCAATTCTAAAAACCCCAAAAGACTCGACCACAGGAAAATTCGGCTTCTATTCATATATAATATGTTTCCAAACAGTTGTTATTCCTGCTAATATATTTAATTTAATTGTTCAGAAGTGATGTTGCATATGAAATACGATGGTCACACCGTACCAGCTGATTAAATTGATATTTTGAGGAGCTTGCTGTCAAACTTAGTTTTACAATAAATTTACTGTGCCGTTGAAAACGTTGTGATAAGTAAACCGGAACAATATAAGAATATTTGGCATGAGTAAAACTAGTAAACGTAATAAATTACCAAAAATTGAGCGGAGTAACAGCAAAGTATTTGGTATCTTATTTCTGTGTACATGTGTTTCAACTATTTAATCAATTTATAATAAGTATCACGTTTTATGCAATTGATGTCAAATCCACTATACAAAAAGCTCGCTAGCTAAAAGAAATTAGCTAATTAGCACCCATGATGAAATGATACATCTTTAAAAGCCACATATATATTTATAATCAGCGACACCGAAAACTCTCGAGCGCAACAAATTAGCAATTTTGATGTGATTTTAAAATTTGTAGAAAATTACCTAATTAGCTAGTTAATTAATCAACTAATTAGCATATACGGCCAGGTTTTAGAGCTTTATAAATGTCATAGTCGTGATCAGCGACATAGAAAACTTCCGGGTGCAATTTTTTTTAATTTTTGAGCACTTTGAAAATTTTCAAGAAAATTAGCTATATAATTAACAATTAATTAGTAACCAGATTCACAACCACCCCGGCGAGATGTGGTATATGCACCAAAATAATAGCTTTACACTAATTATTTATTAAAAATGTGCATTTTTTTGAAATTGCTAAAAATAGGTCAACATGCTTGACTATTTAGGTAATTACTAATTAACTAAAGCAAATTTTTACAAAATCTATATATCTTGAACCTGTCCGATATTAGGCCTTTCAAATAAAAAAAGTTTATAAATCGGCCTAGTAGTTATTGAGGAGTTCAACGGACGGACACACCGATAGACGGTGCCGAATTTCCGCCTTTTGACGAAAACAAAAACGCGTCGCTCCGCCTAATTAATTTTGGTGATTATTTATAAATTTTCTTAGGTATATCATTGAATTTCAATAGAAATGTTGTGGGAAATATACTTGCCAAATATCTATAAGTTAATGAATAATCAAATATTACTTAGCTCCAACTCTAACTTGACTGTACAGTATAGCTGTTTTCAGTTCCCCAGTTTAGCTGAGGGTCCCGTAGTTCGGTTCCCTAAGGTACTTCGGCGGCAGTTTCGGAAAGCCAGTATGGCATGAAAGCTCATTAACAACAATATAGTTGTATATGCAGTATAGGTGGAGCAATACTTGTTTGGAAGTATATCGTTTGTTTTTAAGATTTCTTTTCTGAAATTGCATAAAAAACGTGTGGCAGCTTTTGGTTGGAGACAATTTTTATTATTGGAGTGAAGTTAGCCGCTCAGAGCTTCCGCAGATAATTCGAAAAAGGCAGCAAAGTTTGTTAACATCACATGTCAATACTTAGCGATAATAAACATTTCTCCTTATCCCATTTGAAACCTTCAGGTTCAATCGCAACAGTAAATATATCATGAATTAAAGAAATACATATATAAATGTACTTGTTACACCGGAAACACAACTTTGTTGGCTTTGGAATCAAACAGTTTAGACCAAAATCGTGCGGTAAACTCTTCATTCCATTTTCCAATTTGTTCCTAGTAAAGCCAGTATCTTCACCTGCAATAGAAACATTTCAATTACATGCATTTCGAGTACGTTTCATAGAAAGTAAAGTCTGGTTTATTCATAAGACTGCATTCCTATTTTACAATAAAGGACAGAGTCTGGTTCGAAGAATAGTGGAGGCAATACTACGACAGGTAACAACAGTTGCACGCAAAATATATATACACATCACAAATCAGCGGATCGGTGCTCATGTTTCGACTTCTCGAGCAGCGAGAATGGTAACAGAGGGCAACGCAACCGTGTAATCTACTCATATTCACTAATCTGCGGTATCACACTGAGTTTCCTAAGCGTCCTTCAAAACACTACAAAGAAAATAAGGAACAGCAAAGACTGTTATTATAAGTACATATAAAACATATGAGTAATAGGAACAAATATCGGAATATAAAAACCTATAGATATATACATTCTAATGACCTAAGTACATCTATAATGATGATGTATCAAAATTTGACTACTTTTGGAGCCAACATTTACTAAATTTTGCTCGAAATGGTTAATAACCCACCCACTCTGGAATTAAAATAATGAATCCGCTGTGTGTAACGGTTTAACAAATCTGTGATACTATCGATTATCCCAACAAGCAAAACCTAATTTGTAAAAAATTTTGTAAATTTCACTGTTCGGGATATTTTTTAAAATTTAGTTAATACCTCTTAAAGCATGTGCTTTGACAAAAGATCGAGAACAAGAGTCATATTTGTTGACCGTACATTTTTCGGTGTGAAGCGTCTGACAAGAGTAACAACTTAAAATGTTAGAATACTTTAAAAGGCAAAAATGTATCCAATTCGTGAAGGTTTTGTAAAATTTTTTGTAGAAAATCGTGGCAGCCGAGCAGATGCAAGGCTGGGTATGTAGACAACTGCATTTCATTACGGGTCGAGTCAAAAATTACGAAAATCCATCAATTTGATGAGGAGTTATGCGATGAAAAGACGGAGGACAAATTTTATATTCAGCAAGATGCTATTTGAGGGAACTTCGCTCACTACGTTATATAGCTCAGTTTCAAAAATACTATCGCTATGATTATGAAAATGTGCTCATATAACCCATACCTTTTTGATTACAATGGTGCAATTTTACTCTTTTATAACAATTTCTGTAATTTGAGTTAAAATATCTTCTGCTCGAGAAGAAAAAGAAATTAAAAACGTGCCTCAAAAGGTGGTGAATTCTGAGTGTTGAATATGTAACATGATGTACATAGTTATATTGAGCACTAAATTATAATATGAGCCAACGAATATCAGCCACATTGCTGGAATAGTTGAGAAGATATACCGATTATTGTGCCCGTAATTTTTAAGTACATAGAAGATGGATTGCTCTACAAAACGATACCAAAACACCAGGGAGTAACCGGAATTCCGGTTCCGGTTCCGGCGAAAATCGTGTTCTGGTTCCGGTTCCGGCAAAGGGCAAAAACCATACCGGAACCGGAATTCCGGTTTAAAAATTTTGTTTGAAATTTTCCACGTTTTTTTCTTCATCGTGTAATCCAAACATATGTAACATATATTATACAGTGATCAAGCTATACAACCAAGCAAAAGAAAAGATTAACTAACCAATTTGCCGTGTGAAACGTTAGTAAGGCACATAATTAGAGCAGGAATTTTTCATAATAACCTGCAGGAGTTTGTTAAATCAAAGCCAGGTCGATGCTTGTAGCAGCTATTTTACACATCCAAAAGTCTGTGGGATACGTTTGAATTAAACCGGTCCAACTCGGTAACAGAACATGGCTTACGCAGAAGTACTTAGGGTATGCTTGGCTAACATAAATTGCGTCAAGCAGCCGCTAGTGCGCTTGTTAACTTGGTAAATCAGTCTAAATTGAAGTAAACTAACGTTATCTGCAACGCAGCTAGAAACTCTTTCTTGGCAATGAACTGTATTTATTGAAACTGTGCGAGCAGTATCACAGTGTGTCTCATTTATAGCATTCTGATTAGAAAGTTATCATCATGATCTAACTGACGGGCACTGTTTGTCCAACGCTAGCCTAAACAGTGTCTCTGACCACTGATCAGAAAATTACCTTCTATCTATTATTTTCTCTTAGAATCATATAAACCAATAATTTTAAGTTTCCTACAGAAGAACTTGTAACAAACGTATGTGTAGTAAAGGGAGGTGACTGGAAACAGGGCGAAAGTATGTATTCTACGGTCCAAGCTTTGTAAGCACATTCGATTTGACGCAGTATACGCAATGGTGTATAGTGGAAGACATTTTTTGCTCTGAATGTCCAAAACCGACATATTTGATCGATAATAAACATTATTAGCTTCCTCAGTCTCTTTAAAATTTCAGAAAGGCAATAATACCATCGCAATACATTAAGTTTAATGTAAAAGTTATTTTTAATGCATTTAAATCCACTATACCTTCATTTCTTCCATCATCTGTTTTACTATATATAAATTTCGAAGACCAGGTTCCGGTTCCGGTTCCGGATCCGGTTTAAATGGACGGTTCCGGTTGCTGGTTCCGGTTCCGGTTATTCCCTGCAAAACACCTATATATATATATGTATATATATCAGGGAGTAACCGGAATTCCGGTTCCGGCGAAAATCGTGTTCCGGTTCCGGCAAAGGGCAAAAACCATACCGGAACCGGAATTCCGGTTTGAAAATTTTGTTTGAAATTTTCCACGTTTTTTGCTTTATCCTGTAATCCAAACATATGTAATATATATTATACAATGATCAAGCTCCAATACAACCAAGCAAAAGAAAAGATTAACTAACCAATTTGCCTTGTGAAACGTAAGTAGGGCACATAATTTGAGCAGCAATTTTTCATAATAACCTGCAGGAGTTTGTTAAATCAAAGCCAGGTCGATGCGTGTAGCAGCTATTTTACACATCCAGAAGTCTGTGGGATACGTTTGAATTAAACTGGTCCAACTCTGTAACAGAGTATGGCTTACGCAGAAGTACTTAGGGTATGCTTGGCTAACATAAATTGCGTCAAGCACTCGCCAGTGGGATTGTAAACTTGATAAATCAGTCTAAATTGAAGTAAACTAACGTTATCTGCAACGCAGCTAGAAACTGCTTTCTTGGCAATGAACTGTATTTACTGAAACTGTGCGAGCAGCATCACAGTGTGTCTCATTTATAGCATTCTGATTAGAAAGTTATCATAATTATGATCTAACTGATGGGCACTGTTTGTCCAACGCTAGCCTAAACAGTGTCTCTGACCACTGATCAGAAAATTACTTTCTATCTATTATTTTCTCTTAGAATCATATAAATCAATAATTTTAAGTTTCCTACAGAAGAACATGCAACAAACGTATGTGTAGTAAAGGTAGGCGACTGGAGACAGAGCGAGTGTGTATTCTACGCTCCAAGCTTTGTAAGCACATTCGATTTGACGCAGTATAAGCAATGGTGTATAGTGGAAGACATTTTTTACTCTTAATGTCCAAAACCTCAACATATTTGATCGATAAATAAACATTATTAGCTTCCTCAGTCTCTTTTAAAGTTTCAGAAAGGCAATAATACCATCGCAAAACACTAAGTTTAATGTAAAAGTTATTTTTAATGCATTTTAAATCCACTATACCTTCATTTCTTCCATCATCTGTTTTACTATATATAAATTTCGAAGACCAGGTCATCCGGTTTAAGTGGACGGTTCCGGTTTCTGGTTCCGGTTCCGGTAAATTCTTGGTTCGATATCCATACTTATATATATGGGCCTTCAATGGGGTTCAGGCATTTTTCGGTTCCCCCATTTTCAGAACAGGTGCCCCCGGTTATGCCCCGTGGCAACTGTGGGGACCATGTATGACCGTCTCTTCAGTCTCATTCTGTAGTAACAATTATCAGCTCGCTATGTGGCAGCAAATAGAGAGCTTATATTGTCTAGACTGAGACTAAACACTGCACAGATACATGGGTCAACAACGGTTGCCAAAGGGCATCTACCGGGGGCACCTGTACTGAACCAGGGGGAACCGAAAAATGCTTCAACCGCCCCATTTGAAAGCCAATATATAGTATATATGTGCCAGGGAATAACCGGAACCAAAATTTACCGGAACCGGAACTGTCCATTTAAACCGGATCCGGAACCTGGTCGTTGAAATTTTATATATAGTAAAACAGATGATGGAAGAAATAGAAGGTATAGTGGGATTTAAAATGCATAAAAAATAACTTTTACATTAAACTTAAGGTATTGCGATGGTATTATTGCCTTTTTGAAAACTTTAAAGAACTGAGGAAGCTAATAATGTTTATTTATCGATCAAATATGTCGATTTTCTGGACATTGAGAGTAAAAAATGTCCTTCCAACTATACACCCATTGTATATATATGCGTCAAATCGAATATGCTTATAGCAAAGCTTGGAGCGTAAAAGTGACACTTCCGCTCTCTCTCCAGTCGCCTCCCTTTACTACACATACGTTCTGTTGCATGTTCTTCTGTGCAGGAAACTTAAAATTATTGGTTTATATGATTCTCAAGAGAAAATAATAGATCAAAAGTAATTTTCGATCAGTGGGTCCAGAAGAACACTGTTTAGGTTAGCGTTGGACAAACAGTGCCCGTCAGTTAGAATCCCCATAATTATGAATAACTTTCTAATCAGAATGCTATAAATAAGACACACTGTGATGCTGCTCGCACAGTTTTAATAAATACAGTTCATTGCCAAGAAAACAGTTTTCAGCTGCGTTGCAGATAACGGTTATAGTTTAGTTCAATTTAGACTGATTTACCAAGTTTACAATCCACTGGCGAGATATGTGCTTGACGCAATTTATGTTAGCCAAGCATATCGCGTAACAACGTTGTTGCGTAAGCCATACTCTTTTACGAATTGGGAACGGTTTAATTCAAACGATATACAGTTTTTGGAATGTGTAAATAGCTGCGACACGCATCCAGCCGGCTTTCTAATTTAACAAACTCCTGCAGGTTAGTATGAAAATTTTCCCCTGCTGAAATTATGTGCCCTACTTACGTTTGACAAGGCAAGTACTGGTTTGTTAATCTTTTCTTTTGCTTGGTTGTTTTATTGGAGCTCGTTATATCCAGTATATAATACATATGTTTGCAAAACACTGGGATAAAGACAGAAAACGTGGAAAATTTCAAACAAAATTTTTAAACCGGAATTCCGGTTCCGGATGGCTTTTGCCTTTTGCCGGAGAACCGGAACACGATTTTCGCCGGAACCGAAATTCCGGTTACTCCCTGCTTAACTGCTTGAGCGATTACAGAGATAGGTGCCATTTTCGTGGGGTTTACATCCATGGTCCCTTTGTAGAGCAATCCACTTTGACTACGAAAACTACGTTCTTCAGGAACCAAGTAGCAAAGCACTATATTGATTTATAGAGACATATTTAACTCTACAAGATGAACCCAATTTTGCTCTGATATCTGCAACGGTTGTCGAGTTGCAATAAGTAACGTGTTTTTTGAGCTCATTCGGGACCCGACTGAAGACACTTTATCCGTTTTTTCGGCGGGAAAGATATTATAATGGCTTCTTAATTAACTTAATGCACAAATAGAGTCAAATCCGACTAGTCGAAATTGAGGTATCCGTGTTTCACTCCAAAAAACCCAAAAGCGAACACCGTTGAAATTTACCAATCATGGCCAGAGAAAATTCACTTACTCTTTGCCGGTCGTTGGTACCTGGCCACGCGTTTCACTTAATCACTTAGAATTTCAAATATGTGGTTCCTGAGATTTGGGTCGTAATATGATGTACATGTTTGTCTTTAAAAATCTTCTTCAGTATTTTTATAATGAACTCTTTGTTATACTTTTTTAAGCGGTCTCCGAGGATTTTATGGATCGACCAACACAGTTTGCGTATATAGTGTCACTTCAATAGGAAAGTTCGGTTATGGTACATTCTGTACGGCCGGGTAAGACGGACCAGGTGTCTTCTCGAGTGCTCCACCGCCTAGTAATGCAGCGCATTCTAATACACACATTATTATGTGTGCCATCCAACGTCGGACGCTCAAATTTTACACTCCTGACACCCAGACACGCTCAATTTCATACTCACTTGCGAGATACCAGTCCTTGTTGGTTCCGATTCTAGCGTAAGTATATAACATAACTAACCATGTTAAATAACCGAAATACACCTTACCGGGAATACTGTCGAGGATGTGAGTAAACGTTCGATGGCAGCACAAATTCGCTTGAGCTACTAGCATTCGCCGCACACGCAAGCAATGATAATGGTGAAGTATCGTAAAAGTTTCTGCCGTTGGGAGCAATATAATCGGTTTCCGAATCTGGTAACACAAAATACTAGTTACACAGTGCTATACTAAATATGCTATATTAACAGCCCGTATAATCGTACATACTTGGAGTGCAAAGACTATCATTGCAGGCTTTGAAATACATAGCGTACAACAGTGCATTCCTCCTACTGTCTAATTACAGCGTTAAAGATTACTATAACTGTTTTTGGATGCATCCTAGCCAAAATTTTGTGCATTCAATAATTTTTTCAAACTAATACGTTACCAAAACTCTGTTACTCCCAACCATTTTTACCATAACTATATGACGAGTTTGGCAAGACACATAAGAATTAAGGTATTTGCATAGAAAGGATTATCGCAGTTTATATATAAGAAAATACAAATACCTAAGTTTGTATCTATACATAACAAGAGACACCACAGTTAGAATTCCTAGTGTATAAAGCGACGTTCGCTATGTGCCCTTCAATATATCGCTTATATACTTTAACAAAAGTATACAATTCAAATCCAATTTTTCGCGAAAGGTATAGGAACAATTTACGAATTTTTGCTTAAATTCTGACCGTAACAGTTCTTGGCAATAAAAAGAGACTCAGCCATCAAATATAGGTGCCCAAAAATTCTTTAAAAATATAAAAAGGTACGGTTGATGTTTTTAAATTTGCCCCAAATATTTCATTGACAGCCAAGTCCACATGGTCAAAGAAATACGAGCGTACTGCAGTAACCGCACCCAAGGAATTCAATAGATAGTTTAGATCTTTCGACGCTATGACTGAGAACGGTTCAAACTTAAAATCTCGTGGGCGCTGGGGCTAGCAATACGTTTTCAACGAGATTAGGTTTTGTATGTTTTGGCCCGAATATCGTTGTGATAGCGCGAACTCAAAGCTAGGCACAACGTTAGTTTCCATTGCGCTTCAAACAAACATTCCGAAAATCCACTAAATGCTTTATGTGTTGGGTTTTTCAAAAATAAAAAAAAACAGTTTTGTGGATTTTAAAATTTCACTGTGTATTTTTACGCGATACTGTGCTTTTTAAGTAAACGCTTCAAAGCATTATTTTTATACTAATACAGACGCGTGAGACTATAATTTAGCCGCTATATTTATATTTTCGCGTTCAATACAAATTTATCGCAAATTAGTATATTTATAATTTATTGTTCACCAGGTTTCGACAAAAATCAATTAAACCTAACCTGTGTATTGTTATGAAACTTCGTGTCATTACACCGTATATTGCATAAAAAAGCTCTGGTCACCCGTGACACAAACAAAAACAGTTCTTGCACAGTAGAATGTTATTCAAAGAAGCTCCTAGGGGTGATTCAATAATGTATTTGCTAGTGGCGACGGACGATGCTATAAATTATACATATAGAATGAAGAAAATATTTTGCAAATATTAATCCTTAATAATTCAATAATCAAAGTTCACTGAATAAAATATTAACAGGAAACAGGATGTATATAAAATCGAAATGATATAACACAGTACATCATAATAGAGTAAACTGGAGTATCAGAAAGGGATCAAGCAACTACGCAGCAAATATCTGGCCAATCCACAATCCTTCGAAAAGTAAGGTGGAACTTCGAAACCGATGTCCATTCTGGGGAAAATTTCATAGTGGAGGGTAAATTTTGCTTAGAAATACTAAATATTTCCATGTTTTCATGTAGTTTTACAGCTGTACATGTACTTCCAAGCTAGAAAATGTTTTAGAAATAGTGGTAATTAATGTTTAAAAAATTTTGCATATATAAAAACACTAAATTTTTGGATCTAGTTGAACAGAAGCATTTCGGCCGAGTGGGGGAGTTCATGCGGGAAATATCTCACGAACATAGGGGATTTGTACAGTGGGTCCCCCCACCCCTACTGTGGACAGGCCACAATATTTGCGCGTTGGGCTCAACAGAATGCTACGTAACTCGCGTTGAATACACAAAACATTATGACAGTATATAATCGAACAAAATGCATATATATATTATGCTTCTACCTTGCAAACCGTGTTCTCGTTGCATGACATGTTTAGTAACCATAGCAGATGTTGACCTGGCGTCGTTGTCGTTTGATGTTTCTGAGTACTCAGCGGTCGTGGCATGAGCCATACATTGTGAACCAGTTAAAGCGCGTTGATGACCGTTACTGGTGTTGTCAAGTTGCCGTAGAAGCTAGGCTCAGGTGCTTCTTGTGTAGGCATTGGTGTTGGATCATCAGTAGTAGCGACGATAGGGATGTTACCGCTATTGCTACTAGCCTGATTTTGGCCATGGTGCTTTGATGGAAGTTTTAACCGCACTCTGGCGGCATCGTCAAAAATTAAGCACCTATATTGAACACCGGCTACCAGATGGGAAACAGATTTAAAGAGCGAACGTGTGATAACCACATGGAAAGCGACATCCTCAGCTTTTGCCTGCAATTTGAAAACATCGAGCGGTTGAACACCTTGATTGGCCACGATATCTTGGAGCTCGCCGGTAGTGAAGTTATGGCGAAATCTACGTACAAGAAGTCTGCGAAGGTTTTGTAATGACGGCGGTCCAGATGCGACGATATGGCGCGATTAGGAAGCTGATTGAGCTAGGCGTGCATGTGTAACATTTCGCAGTGCGTCACTGTTCTCTGTGACGCGACAATTTTGCTGTGCATTTAGAGCTTCGGGTGTCAGATCATATGTTGACTGCTATATCGGTCCTTTGTGTGTTCGTTGGCGGCGACTTACACGGGTGAAACCATCACTTTTGTGGGGCAGCAAATCAAGTCGACACACCGACGCTGTTATCTGATGTTGCAGTTGCGCCAATTTGTTGGTCGGAGCTTTGTACGCATATCGATGCAGCCGGTGCAACGTCGGACAGCATGACGATTGCCACCTTGAGAACGTTTGCGTCACAGCATGTCGCAGCAATTACGCTCAAGCGACCACGTAAAATATCCAATGAATCGTTTGTTGGCATTATAAATATTGTCCGAAATCAATTTAATACTGAATGCGATTGACATAACTCAAACATAACTTTATAACTGCTATAAAGCGGATAGGTATAGCCCAAACGGTACAGCGCTCGCTAGCGGACCCAAAGACAAAACAATACATTTTGCATGCCTACTCCGATGGTTCTGGGTTTGGAAGGTCTTCAAGCTCTTCATACTCGCAGTAAATTTGTGTGCATGGACGGTACGGTAAATAATTTATGAAATCGAAAATGTCGTGGGTTCCAATCCCACATCAGCCTAACATTTCAGTCTCAGATGCATTTAACACGCATGTAGTCTAGCGGCTACCACTAGGCTCAACTGAGAATTTGTTTACCTAACACCGCTACCTACTGGAACACTGCTATAAATTTTTTGTCTGCGCAAAAGGCATGACTTGATTGACGGATCTTCGCAAATTTTATTAGATGCATGTTCTTATATTATGTAACAAGCCTATTATGATTTCGGAAAAATATTGAGTTCCGTCGCTTTATCTGTCTCGTGGAATGGTAGAAAAGCACGATTTTGAACAAAACGTCACCCCACCTCCGAATAGATGTAAAATTACCAATTTTCATGTTTTAAGAAAGTTCGCTGATAAAGCGTTTAAGTGGGTACCTAGTGTAGCCCAATCACGCATGTCTTACAGGGCGGTAGGGGCTTACCTCTCCTGACGCGATAGACCTGTTCCTCCTGTGGTGCCAAGCGTGAACTGACCGCGCAACTTCTCGAATGACCCCCCTTTGCTCCGCCGCACCCCCAAAACGATTCTCCCCTTTCCACCTCAGAAACACACTTTAAAAGAATTACTCCGGTGTTTCTGATGAGGGAGTGGTAGAAGCATGCGTAAAATCTAGCACACGTATCTCAAATAGGCACAGTTTCGTGTACAAACATAAGAACGAGTCAGTGGCTGAATAACAAATTTATGGTCAAACTAGCTCGTTTATACCGAAAAAATTGTTGGCGTTATCACGGAGGTAACAGGTATTTCGGCCTCCCAGTGGTATTTTTCTAGCAGGACTAATAATAGGCCAATATTCTTGTGGAGGGAAAAATATGCCAATTTTTCCTTATAGAATTAAAAATCTCTAAATATTTGCTCTGTCGGGTTAAATACTACAACTCCCAGCAGCCTACAGGGTTTCACTATATAATGTGTATTATTAATGTATATTTGCTGTCGATCAGCTGTTTACGCTATTCTTGAGTTATTAAACCAACCAATTCGACTTGGTTAAACCGAATTTCTCACCCCCACCCTCAGGTACCGCCCATTTCGATCTGGGGGCGTCAGTTTGGTTCCCCCAGTTATTTGGAGGCAGCTCACCAAAAAACGAACGTTGACAGGTTTGTCATGAATACAGTCGATCGTTCGCTTATAACTCGCGTTCGAACGTTCGTTTTCTGTACATTTATTTTTGCGACTGTAGTTTGTTATAAATTATGCTATTTGTCAGGGTTATATGTTATCTTATGTTAACCATTTGATATTGCTCCTTTTATTATGGCACTTATGAATGTGGGTAATAACGCGCCACACGATAGATCTTCAAGTCGTGCTGGCGATTCTTCAACTGCTACAGGTCGAACAGATAGTGATTTATCAGCAGCTATGGTTACTAAACATGTCATGCAACGAGAACACGGTTTGCAAGGTAGAAGCATAATATATATATGCATTTTGTTCGATTATATACTGGCATAATATTTTGTGTATTTAATGTGGAGTTACGTAGCATTCTGTTGAGCCCAACGCGCAAATATTGCGGCCTGTCCACAGTAGGGGTGGGGGGACCCCACTGTACAAATCCCCTATGTTCGTGAGATTTCCCGCATGAACTCCCCCACTCGGCCGAAACCCTTCTGTTCAACTAGATCCAAAAATTTATGTTTTTATATATATGCAAAATTTTTTAAACATTAATTACCACTATTTCTAAAACATTTTCTAGCTTGGAAGTACATCTACAGCTATAAAACTACATGAAAACATGGAAATATTTAGTATTTTTAAGCAAAATTTACCCTCCAATATGAAATTTTCCCCGAGAAGGAATATCGGGATCCGAAGTTCCACCTTACTTTCGAAGGATTGTGGATTGGCCAGATATTTGCTGCGTAGCTGCTTGAATCCCTTTCTGATACTACAGGTTATTTTTTTATGTTGTAGTGTGTTTTATTATTTAGATTTTTTATTCTTCCTGTTTTCTGTTTTATATTTATTCAGTGAACTTTGATTGATTGAATTATTGTGGTTAAATATATGCAAAATATTT
>JASANE010026512.1:0-17788 GCA_030248225.1 Trileptium ribeirensis
CCGAGTTATCGCCGATCACACACAACCAGACGGAATTTAAAATATTTCATCCCTGCAACACACAATCTCCAATACCTTCTGAAAACCATTATTTTTTGCGCAGAAAAATACTTGGTGGAAGGAACTGGGGAGGTGAAAGTTTACTTGGTGGCATGAGCTGGGGAAACCTGGCCAGAAGTCGATATACCGGCTCCCTCTCCCCCTATTTGGAGAAGTCAACAAAACAGAAGCACCCAGTAATTTGTACGACAGAGCCCACGGGTGAGCATCAGGCGGGTACGCGCTACCTGACCTCGAAATCATATCCTCACGGCCCGCCTCCTGTATAAACCGGAAGATAAATAATTACAATTAGATTATGAATACATGGGCATCAAATCTTAACAAAGTCATAGTAAAATCCACAAAAATAATACTCTGATTACTATGGTATTAAATTATATTTGGTACTATACTATATTATTACTAGGTAATAAAAGTGTAAATGTATATAGCGAACTAAATTACTCTGAATTTTACAGTGTAGTACAACTGTGCGTGGTGACAGAACCGTTTGGAATTTGACCGCTGGTAGCCTTTAGCAGTGACAAAGGTACCTTTATCTTTTATGCCACGGTGGAGCAGTGTAACGGTTAATACCTGATTATCTCGAATTCCAAGAACAACATCAACGTCAAATTTCGTTAAATTCACGCTCCATCCAAACTTTTCTTTGATCGCACCGCCAAATTCACTAGCTGCTTCCATTGACGTAAATGGGTGTTGTTTACCTGTAAGTACATTTATATATGCACTGCTAGGCACCGGTAATGTAACAGTAACGCAAAACTACATTTTATATTACCGCCTTTTGTCCTCTTTGCCATGCTATTTCAATTTGTAACACTTCACATTAATATTAGTAATAAAAGAAACTCAGGTCAAAATAGCAAGGTTCTAGATCGGCTGGTTCAGGTTGTGCTTCACCGCGATCGAATTAAATTCAGGGTCCAGCTTATATTTTGCCGGGTTACTGTTTCGTGACAGGTTCAATATTGCTCGGATTGGGTCGTTTCAACTGGCGAATTTCAACCCTGTTTAACTTCTTCAAAAGCATAGAACAACTTTTGAGCCATGTTTATAGTAAACTTGTAGTAAATATACTGCAAACAAACTAGCAATAAAGCATACCATTACAAGCAGGCTTAATGAAGTGTTATTATCAACCAATTTCATTTCAACGCGGTTAAGAATAGAATACAGACAAATTAGATCCCAGAGTAATGTAACCTATATAACATACCACTTCGACTGCACGTCACTCTAAACGCCAAGATGTTTACATCGCAGTCTTCGTGACCGACTGATGCATTGGACGCATGCGATTCTAAAATGCCGTAACTGTACAAGCAAAGCGAAATTCTTTCTCAATGTCAAACATATTAATTGCACTTAAGATTTCTCGGTATGAAGTCAACATCAAAATGCTCGAGCTTTAATACTTTATTAGTCATCGTTTCATAAACTATATTTATATTTATCATTATAAGTGATTTAGACAAAAATTGTTCCGTTTGGATAAGTAAAGTAAACTTCTGTCTGTTAGATGTGAGGCGGCGACCCCGCGGAGCCACGCCACTCAATGCGGGATACGCCGAGGAATTTCACTGCCCCGCCGGTTTTGGACGCCGCGCGGATAACGCGGCAGGCAAGCAAGCGTTCCTTGACGGTGATATTAACGTAAGATGGGACAAAACTAAGCTCGAAAATTATTGAAAAAGTGGATATCGTTCATGAGCTTGGCGCTTAAATACTTTTAACTGATTGGACGTTTACGTACCGTGTTTAGATTTAATATATCTATGTACAACGCTTTTTGCTCAGTCAATGTAACGGACAATAGCAGTCATGGCGTATATAAGCTAAGGATTAGCTTAATGGGTACTCAGCCGCTGTTCACACGTTTCTGTATATGAACGTTGGTGTAACCACTTAATCATACTTGAATTCGTCAGCTTCTTCTAAATTAAGGGTAAACCCGTCTCGACCACAGAAGTTGCCATCCAGACCGTCCGGTTGCATGTATAGTTGTACATTGACTATCTAGCTAAACACCAGGGAGTAACCGGAATTCCGGTTCCGGTTTCGGCGAAAATCGTGTTCCGGTTGCGGTTCCGGCAAAGGGCAAAAACCATACCGGAACCGGAATTCCGGTTTAAAAATTTTGTTTGAAATTTTCCACGTTTTTTGCTTCATCCTATAATCCAAACATATGTAATATATATTATACAATGATCAAGCTCCAATACAACCAAGCAAAAGAAAGGATTAACTAACCAATTAGCCGCGTGAAAAGTAAGTAGGACGCATAATTTGAGCAGGAATTTTTAATAATAACCTGCAGGAGTTTGTTAAATCAAAGCCAGGTTGATGCCTGTAGCAGCTATTTTACACATCCAGAAGTCTGTGGGATACGTTTGAATTAAACCGGTCCAACCCGGTTACAGAGTATGGCTTACGCAAAAGTACTTAGGGTATGCTTGGCTAACATAAATTGCGTCAAGCACCCGCCAGTGCGCTTGTAACCTTGGTAAATCAGTCTAAATTGAAGTAAACTAACGTTATCTGCAACGCAGGTAGAGACTGCTTTCTTGGCAATGCACTGTATTTATTGAAACTGTGCGAGCAGCATCAGAGTGTGTCTCATTTATAGCATTCTCATTAGAAAGTTATCATCATTATGATCTAACTGACGGGCACTGTTTGTCCAACGCTAGCCTAAACAGTGTCTCTGACCACTGATCAGAAAATTACCTTCTATCAGGGAATAACCGGAACCGAAATTTACCGGAACCGGAACCAGCAACCGGAACCGTTCATTTAAACCGGATCCGGAACCGGAACCTGGTCTTCGAAATTTATATATAGTAAAACAGATGAAGGAAGAAGTGAAGGTATAGTGAATTTAAAATGCTTTAAAAATAACTTTTACATTAAACTTTATGTATTGCAATGGTATTATTGCCTTTCTCAAACTTTAAAGAGACTGAGCAAGCTATTAATGTTTATTTATCGATCAAATATGTCGGTTTTTAGACATTCAGACCAAAAAATGTCTTCCACTATACACCATTGCGTATACTGGGTCAAATCGAATATGCTTACAAAGCTTGGAGCGTAGAATACACACTTTTGCTCTGTCTCCAGCAGCCTCCCTTTACTACACATACGTTTGTTGCATGTTCTTGTTTAGGAAACTTAAAATTATTGGTTTGTATGATTCTAAGAGAAAATAATAGATAGAAGGTAATTTTCTGATCAGTGGTCAGAGACACTGTTTAGGCTAGCGTTGGACAAACAGTGCCCGTCAGTTACATCATAATGATGATAACTTTCTAATCAGAATGCTATAAATGAGACACACTGTGATGCTGCTCGCACAGTTTCAATAAATACGGTTCATTGCCAAGAAAGCAGTTTCTAGCTGCGTTGCAGATAACGTTAGTTTACTTCAATTTAGACTGATTTACCAAGTTTACAAGCGCACTGGTGGGTGCTTGACGCAAAATATGTTAGCCAAGCATACCCTAAGTACTTCTGCGTAAGCCATACTCTGTTACCGAGTTGGACCGGTTTAATTCAAACGTATCCCACAGACTTCTGGATGTGTAAAATAGCTGCTACAAGCATCGACCTGGCTTTGATTTAACAAACTCCTGCAGGTTATTATGAAAAATTCCTGCTCAAATTATGTGCCCTACTTACATTTCACACGGCAAATTGCTTAGTTAATCTTTTCTTTTGCTTGGTTGTATTGGAGCTTGATCATTGTATAATATATATTACATATGTTTGGATCACAGATGAAGCAAAAAACGTGGAAAATTTCAAACAAAATTTTTAAACCGGAATTCCGGTTCCGGTATGGTTTTTGCCCTTTGCCGAAACCGCAACCGGAACACGATTTTCGCCGGAACCGGAATTCCGGTTACTCCCTGCCTTCTATCTATTATTTTCTCTGAGAATCATATAAACCAATAATTTTAAATTTCCTACAGAAAAACATGCAACAAACGTATGTGTAGTAAAGGGAGGCGACTGGAGACAGAGCGAAAGTGTGTATTCTACGCTCCAAGCTTTGTATGCACATTCGATTTGACGCAGTATACGCAATGAGGTATAGCGGAAGACATTTTTTGCTCTGAATGTCCAAAAACCGACATATTTGATCGATAAATAAACATTATTAGCTTGCTCAGTCTCTTTAAATTTTGAGAAAGGCAATAATACCATCGCAATACATTAAGTTTAATGTAAAAGTTATTTTAATGCATTTTAAATCCACTATTATACCTTCATTTCTTCCATCATCTGTTTTACTATATATAAATTTCGAAGACCAGGTTCCGGTTCCGGATTCAGTTTAAATGAACGGTTCCGGTTGCTAGTTCCGGTTCCGGTAAATTTCGGTTCCGGTTATTCCCTGCTAAGCACGTCTAATTTTTACTAAATCCTGTACGAACTGTAGCATTGTTAGTTATTCTGAGGTACAAAATTAGATAAATCATCAGTTTGGTTGAATTTCATTTTCTACAAAACAGCTGGTAATGTTCGAGCCCAAAACATGGTATAAGTTTTAAATCTGGAGTTCCTATGATTTGTTTCAGATATTTTTCGACCTCGCCATGACAAGATGCTCGAGGGCGGCGACATTAAGAATCTACCAAGCACACCTATTCTACTAAAATCAATCTATAAAACTTCAAAAGCATTAACCCTAAATTCATTCATAAGTCGGTCTCAGCAACTTTTTGACAGAACGAAAGAAATGATAAATAAAGGAAATGCTAAATGTTTCAGTGTAGAACTGAAGGCAATATTAAGCACAACTAAGCTACCAAACGATTTAAATCCATAAGCTTTGACGCTCAATAAACGTACCGCCTAACCATTTCGACAGTGGCCCTCTAAATGCAACATGTATATAAAACTAAATTTTACGTGAAATACTGGATTTATACGGTACGATGACGCGATGTCTTGTGTCGCGAAACATTGAAATGGCTCCACATATTAGCAACAAAATTTTTAAATGCACAGCATACTTGCTATATGGTACCGGCACAAACCAGGTATCCACGAGTGCCCTCTATCCTGTACCCGTACGCGGTCAAGGTCCTGTATAACTGCGCAAATCTGATTTTATGTTACACGCACTGTAAGACCTGGGCCACACATCGGTACAAATTACAAACATTACTAGATTTATTTTAGAGTAGCGAACTTTACAGCTATTTTGTTCTGAAATTTATGGTTATGTCGTAAAAAGTGGAATGCCGCCAGTTTGGCAACAAAATTTTAAACTGTACAGCTGTACTTCCTACATGGTACCGGCACAATTCAGGTCCGGATTCCGCTACCCTGTAGCTCCTGCCGGGTCAGGCTCCAGGGTATCTCTGTACCACTAAGCAAATATGTGTTGATGTTACATGCACTGCAAGACTTGGGGCGCAAACATAACTAGAGTTTTGTAGTAGTGAACTTTTTGGGCTCTCCATTCGATGAAAATTTTACCAGAGGGCATCAACCGAAAGGCGATGATTCTGAACCAGGGAGCCTCTGATTTTGCCAACAGAGAAACAGTTAAAAATCATATCGGAAACACTGTCAAAACGCTTTTGATGAAGGGAAAAGCGATTTTGAAGCACATTTTGGCACATTCGCGTAATTTTTGACTTAAGGATGGAATTTTAGTACAAATTTTGATCATATTTTATGTATATACTTTAGACAGGATTAGAAACGACAAGAGGAGATGAACCGGGGCAGCCCAAAATTTTGCCAGGGGGTACGAACCGGGGGACGCCGGTTTTTGCCAGGGAGCACTTGAAAATGCTAAGCCCCACCACCCCACCCCAATTTGGAGAGGCAGGAACTTTACAGCTGTTTTATTCTGCAATTTATGGTTGCTATAGATGGTTTAGTTTAAAACTGAAGGTGGAGGCTAAAATTTGTCCCACAAAAATCAAAATTGCTGGGCCTTGATTGAACACAGTAAAATTACTGGGTGCGTTCAATTTCTTAGCACTCACAAATTTTCAAATCACAGTGTAATTACTGTGTAGTACGACCTGTACCTAGAAAATTACTGGATGTATCGAATTTAGCACCACCCACAAAATTTCAAACTTGTGAGTTCTATGTAAAACATACAATATTTATGACAAATTGTTTATCCTCTCCTATCAGTTTTAAAGTGGATGATCTAATCACACATTTTTCTTAGCACAATCTACTAGGTTGATATCACTGTCAAAAACCTGTCAAGTACGTTCACTGAAGCTTTCATAAAGTTTGAGCCATATCTATGGCTTAATCTGCGAAATTATGTACGGGAACATAAAATTTCGGGTTTATTTTTAATCAAAAAAGTGCTTTTTCAACTACTATTGGCGAGCATAATAAATTTTTATACCCAAGTATCTATACATATAACACTTGCAATGGAAACAATTTAGCAACCGTCACCAGTCCGTTCATTTAAGTAACAAAATTTAGTGACTTACATAAGTTAATGTTCATCTTCTAAATGCATTAGAGCTAAATAATTCTGCTATTATTCGGGTAGCAGAATCTTTACTGCAGGTATACACTTTTAGCTATGTATGTTGCTGAGAAAAATATCCAGACAATGTGTATATGACCACCACTAATAACGGGTATTCTTGAATAATATTTAAGAAAGTGTAGGTATGTTGTCCTTAAAGTTTACGAACTAGAATGTGTCAATTTGTTTTCCGTGAACGCTTGGCAGGCTAGATCCAACCGTAATAACATTTAGTATTTAGAAAACAACATGAAGATGGGTAAATTTAATACTATTAGCTGCACGGGTATTCAAACTCTCGGTACTGTTCCCATTTCAGACGTTTTTTATGCAGATTCTGCATTTTTATATAGTAAATCGCATGCAGCTATATTTTGTTTAGATATTAGTTTGTAAGTGTTAGTGATGGGCAAGGATATTCGGATAAGATTTCATACCCGGATATTATCCGCGACGTAGGCATAATCCGGGTATCCGAATATCCGTATATCCTAACACTGCGTTTTGTGATAAGGTGTAAAATATTTTTTGGTAGAGTACTATAAAACCTTACTTAGAGAATACCGCGATAACACTGCTTTCAGATATGTTTGCATTTCCGTCTGGGGAAAGGTTTTTGACATTATATCTATATATTTTGGCTTACAACGGTCAATTTTTGTGTATACTGTATCTGTATTAAGCCAAGAACACGAAGCTGCTTCATGTGCAGGTCTCGGATTTCTGGTCGTTATAAGCGAAAAATTCTTCACTTTCGAAACTGTACAGATTGTGTGTTTTTCCATTAAACATTATGCCTCACCATCACATGGTGGCCGGCGAGTGTTGGCTATGAAAGACCGATCCTAGCTTTGAGAATATTTAGATCCAGATGCCATTTCGATGCTTAAATAAGTTGCAAGTTAGTAAGTAAGGAAAGTAAGAAGCCACCAATAGATGTATCGGTCTAATAGCGGTAGCGTTATCTATTCGTAATACACCAGTTTTCTAAGGTAAACGTAGTCGTCTTTCGGGCATTAGGAAAACTAGTCAGGTTTGGATAAATATGTCAACATTTTGAGGATATGTGTTTATTATCTAGTTTGGTCGATTTAATCCATTACTTCACTAATTCATTTGCATTTCACTCATCGGTGGACAAAGTCTTACCGATCCCGAGCCGTTTGCTTTAGATTTGCGCTCGCTAACCACTGAGCTACCACGACGCTGTTGCTCGGATCCTTAATGTTTCTAACACCCCGAGTGAATAGCAATACGCATCCAAGCGTACGCTACGCAACGAACTAAGTTAATGCACTAAATTATGTTGTATATATTAAGTTGTGCAAGAGCAACTACATGGACGAAAGGGTTAAAAGATTCCAGTACTTTGTGTAAAATAACTCACGTACCAGGAGATATTTGAAAATCTGTCGCGAGATGTTTTGAGGAATATAGCGCAGTTTAAACAAAAAAGTTTTACCTTATATCTTTGGAATGGACGGATTAGATAGATTGATGAATTCAGAGATTACGTAGATGAGAAAATGGTACCCTGTTACGTCCCGAACTGATTACTAAATTAGGGTTAGTGTAAGTTGCGTAGCAAATATTGGTGTAAAAAGCATCTTATCAAAAGAACAATGCTTCTGTGTGCCTCATATCCTTAATACATCGTAAAATACAAATGTAATAGCAAATGGTCTGGTATTCAGTTTTTGCAGTTTAAATAAAACTTAGCAATTTTAGGATATGGTTGTTCATATCCGGATTATCCGGTATATCCCACAATTTTACTCGGATATCCGGATAAAGGTATACCATATCCCTGCCCATCACTAGTGAGTTCTCAAGTAACTGTGTGTCTGGTGTATGCAAATAAAATTACCATGACCACGCGTAACGCAGGTAGCTAGCTAAGAAATGTTGAGTAAAAGCTGTTTTCAATAATTTTAGTTCAGTTATAACTAAAGTCACCGCGCCGAAAATGACTATCGGGTTTCAAACAAACATCGAACGGCCAAACGAGTAAAGAGCTTCTTGAACAAATCTTGCACATCAAAACAATTTTCTCGAACTCATTTCGAACACGTTTCGAGTAAAATTAACATTTTTTAAATATTTACCGTTTAGATCACGTTTAACAGGCACTATAGAACAATGTTAGAATACATCAGCGCTTTGAATTAAGGTATGAACCCCAATATTTAAACAGACGTTGTATATGTGATGATATAGGTCGGCCCGAAACTAATAAGCATCAACTTCATGCCGGAACACATCAAGGGCCCACACAGCAGCTTCCGTTCCGATGAAATATGTTGCTTATCACATGATCTGATGAAACATGTTGTTACAAACTGTGTTTCACTGCGATACGATACTGCAAAATTAAACTTCAAAAACTCGGTTATACACAATGCACCATATTCAGTTGTTATAACTTTTATTTCATGTATAATATAGCAACGTATATACTCAAACTCGATACCAATTTTGTCAAAATGTATATTAGAGCTCATTTTACCTTGTTTCCAACTGCCATTATCACTACTAAAACTGCTAAAATACAAGTATCGATTATGTTAAAAAAATTTTACGCGCTCCAAAATCTAACTTCAGAGTTTTTTGCGATCTAGAGTTGCATTTTCTTAAAACATATTTGGATTTTCCATAAATAATTCCATGCATATCGTTTATCTTAAACATCACACATATATATTAAATCCAAACAAATCAAATTAGAACGTAAAATTCCGTTTATTAATAATTGATGTTCAAGTTTTATCGCACACACGAGTTTTCGATCACATCAGTACGATCCTACGATAATTACATTGGTTACTAGTCGAAAAACGACTGAAATAGAATACCCTAATATTAATGTTAAATGCTGGAACTCCACTCTACTTATCAGACAGAATAAATACCCCAAACATACCAAGACTGAGGGAAGTCATGACTCTACCTGTATCTACAAACCAATCCAGTTAGTTCGAATATAGCTAATGGACCTGCTATATGCAATACCCCTGCCAGCCTCATTGTGTTCAACACAAATGAAATTTGACGGATTCAAAACGAAGATGAACAACCTAGCGATTAGGGACATACAGGTGACTGCTTCAAGCGTTATTGTATCATCATTTGATGAAAAATGTGCTACATAAAAATAATGTAATGTGCACAAGAACCATAACATCTAATCTCGGAACTCATTGATTAATGATTAGTAGCGGCTTTTACTGTTTTACAATATAGTACTGTTAGCCGTACAACATATACCTGATAGTGCAGGATCACTCCGTAACATGGACAGAACATGCAGCGCCAACTCAAATCGACAGCGACTAAGCAAAAAGTGACGGAAGTAGTGTAAACAAGCTTCCTGAAATATTAGTTATCCTTGGATTAAGCTAAAAGAGGTATATATTAGTATCCTAATACTGAACCTATTTAACAATAAAGACCCCTTTGTCAATTGGAAGCGTAAAGAGGCTATTAGATCATTCAAACGGACTATGTGGCGACTGCGTATGAATCTGCACATTTCTGTGACAACTATTGCAGCATATGAGTAGAAATATGCCTAAAATTTCAGATTACTTAGATAAGAGCTGCACAAATAAAAAAATCCAGTCTAATATTAAAATGTATTGTCTTTTCAAGAAAAAATGAATCGAATGTCATTTCGCTAGGCGTTAAAAGAATTATTAACCATTCGTTCTATAATTGATGCACAATTGCATTAGCTACTATTACGATGCGTGTTGGCTACGTTCATACAATTTGTGTTCGATTCGTTGCGCGGGCCCGAGTTTGTCAAACGTTGCCCACAGGTCTTTTCCGTTAGCCCAAGGGCGAAATTGGTTAATTTTGAAGTTATAGCAATAATTTTCGCTCCCAGTTTTCGTTCGAATTCCCAATGGTTCCCAAAAAATGGTTCCCCTTGGTACCTAAAATTTTCGAAAAATTTTCCTGATAAACGTATAATTTTATATTATCATTTTGACTAGTTGAGTGGCATGTGGGTAAAATCAGTCGAATTAGTTTACCGGTTGAGGAATTATTGTCATATATCTAAAATTCTAAGTCCTTAAGCCATAAATCTATTGTGCTGACTTTAGTACCATTCGAGTTACCTCGTCAACACGGTTCGAATGATATATAAGGTTACACATTTATCGAGGAATCTTTTAGAAAATTTTGGGCACCACGGCAACCCAAAAAACCAAAAATTATTTGTCATAAGAAGGCCGAAATGGATATTTTCTGAGCCAGCCGATCGGTAACAAATTTATCGCTACATCTTTAAAAATGTCTGATTTCGGCTTGGCCGGGAGAGTAAAAGAAAAGACCTCTTCCCATTAGGCTAATGAATTCGGGCACGAAATGACTAAGCCGCGTATACCGATATTGTCAATATGATTTTCAAAAAATTAGTCCAGCGCAACTTTCGCTCAGTATCACAGATTTGAATGAGTGAAAGGTCCAGCGAATTATGTAGTCTGCTGTTGAATCAAGAAACAATATTTAATGTTCGTATACCTTCGTTGCTGTAGTGAGCAAGTTGTTGTCAACATTGACCACCGCCGCAACCACATTAATATTGTCTACACTTCGCAACTTCATAGCCTAGGTATAAAACAACAAAAACTAAAACATTTTTCAATTCGTAGCATAGTTATGAAGCTGGCTCAAATTTATGCGTCCAACATAAAAATTGCCATATGTTTCTTACCTATAGTTTACCTGTCGTTTCGATCATAAGCAACTAAGGCGGCAATTTCGTGAAATGTACAACAGAAAGTGCCACTTCCAACGTTTTCAAATCACAACCAAATCCGTGGATATTTTGGGAAAAATTGTAAGTTAATATGGTACAACAAATTGCCAAAATTACGAAAACGTATCAGTATGTAGCTACTGTTAAAACTTAGTTTTCACAAAAACCCCAGAATGTAAAGAATATGTTGGTTTTTGCAGTGTAGTAGAAATCTTTTAGAATACGTAACCTATTTCTCTTACTTTTAACGGTTAGCCTAATGTAAGCGGAATTTCCCTTTCTCGCCGGATTTCTGTTAACTCCTCGTAAGCATAACTGTTAACAATAATATATAAAATAATACCATATATCTGATATGCCGGTACATCGGTATGATTTTGCCTAAGACTCAAGTTCGCTATAATGACCTTAACGCCTGGCGCAAACTTCGTTAGACTCTCCGACTACTAGTATCTAATGTTACATGTTAATACACTTTCTTGTTGTTGTCATAAAGTGAGAATTTTGACTATAAACGTTGTACCTGCTTAAAGCAACGTTTAAATGTTTGTAGCGAAATTATTTTATCAGGTTTTTTCAAATGGTCCGTCGGTAAGAGACAGTCTGTTATCTTTAATAATCATAAAACGAAAACATCGCAAACTGCAACGACAGATTTCCGTATGAAAAACAATAGTGACTCTCTATTTAATCTCACAAAAATTTACTTTTCAGCAACTACGCATGTTCAACATACAAGCTGAATGCTTTTTGTAACCAGGAATGGACATGGGTCACATAGCCCTGATCCATGACCCATGGTGAGCCTTTATGATGTGGGACCCACAACATTTTGCGGACCCTCCGAATACCCAAGGACAAATTGTGACCCACAAGTGGCCCAAGTAAAATTTCAATACTTGTACTCGCACACGACTAATGTGGCTATTTGGCGGCCGCCAGGTGCCAAAGTATTTCAATTTTTGTATATCATTGTTGCATACGCAATTGTCAGGAGCACTCCAACATGAAAAATGATTGCCGCTTTCAATTCCAATCACCCTAATAAATGTATGTAATGAATTTTCGAAAAAATCCTAGATTTTATTTTAACCGACCGAGTAACAACAAACATTACAATTATCGTTGCGTTTACCCAAAGTAATAACGAACATCATAAACCCACGTAATGTTAGAATGTTTGGGCGATCGTATACAAGGGCGTAGCTAGAAATTTTGAAAGGGGGGGGGGGGTCGCGGCCCATAGTGGGTGCCTTAAAGGGGGTCCGAGGGGTCGCGCTCAGCAATGTGAAAATGGGGTGAAGGAAGGCATGTCATTCAGTTATGCACATCTCTACAAGCTAACCTTGCGTTTTCGGCTCCATGCGCCGATTAATTATGCAAAATACTGTCCCGCAAGCATGTGCCATGAACAAAGCGCGTGTTAAGCACATATGTTAAGTTTAAACTCTTCGAAAACTAAGGCCAAATGGGCACCTTTCTTTAACTTGTTGTAGATTGCTGGCCTGTCCACAGCCCTCCGAAAAGTGGGGGGGGGCGGAAACTTCGGGGGCCCCCATGTTCATTCTCGGGGGAAATTTTAAAGTGGGGGGATAAATTTTACTTAAAAATACAAAATATTTCCATATTTTCATGCATTTTTACTACTGTGAACGTACTTTCAAGCTAAAAAATTTTAGCATTGTAAATAGTGATAATGTTTCAAAAACAATTTGCAAGGAAAAAACATAAATTTTCAGACATAAAAATTTTTGGAATCAGTTGAGCATGGGGGTTTCGGCCGAATGGGGGGACGCACATGGGAGAAAATCTCACGAACATGGGGTATTTGGAATGTGGGGGGGTTTCCCCCCGACCCCCCCCCACTGTGGACAGGCCAGGATTGCAGTTCCTAGCCCGGAATAAGAATTGGTATATTATGTGCGCCGTAAACAAGTAGAAAATGCTGTTGCCAAAATAGCGAATTTTTCCTACCAAAATGTGAAGTTTAGTCAAAAATACGGTAGAAAGTAATTGTTTTCTAGTGCGAGAGTGGGTAGTTTTAGGACAATTTCCGATTCAGCCGGAATCGTTCAAAAATTTTTGTTTGGGGTTGAACCAAAGGGGGGTCGTGACCCCTGCGAACCCCCTGGCTGCGCCCTTGATCGTATAGATAAGTTAAAATAAATATTTTTTGAATCAACTAAGGTGACAAAAACAGCTAGGCTAGAAATATTTATTTCAAATGTCACTTAGCTATTTTGAAAATTTTGTTTTAATTCGAAGTCTCATGTCATTCAAATAACTCGTTGTCGCGTTTATAATAACTTGGCCTAGGGATTTAGCACGCCGTCCCGATCTACGATTGTAGGTTAGGCGGTCAACGCCAGTCAACTCCTTTTTGCTTTTCTGTAGTTTTTGTTGTAGCTAATATATAGATGAAGGCATGTCGTATAAGCACATAAAAGCACTAACATTTACGAACTTTTACATTATTTAACCAGTATTTAGTTTCGTAACAGGTTTTTGCAAAAACATTTGTATTTTTGCATGAACTTATGCTTCACCAGTGGACAGAAAAAAATAACAACGTAATCAACCCAGGAATAGCTCAAAATTATGCAAGGGGGCCCGCTTCGCACCAGGTGAATTGAACATGCCACAACTTCCAAGCGGCCAACCTATCCAAATGGAAAAAGTCAGCATTTTTTCGAGTTATATATATTTTATATTCTATGTTTTTGAAATGGCTTAATTGAAGACTAATAATCTCATTGACATTAGGCAATCGGTACACTAACATTGTGAAATGGTCCATCTAGAAGATATTGTTAAATATAGGATACGTCGCCAAAATGTTCCTAAAATAGTGCAAATCCAGCGGTCCGCGTGTAGAATCTAATATTTTCAATATAATATTGCTTATCAATTGGCCTTATACATAAGTAAGATTTATTCAAATTAGGAATGTATCCAATAAATAACGAGTCAAACCAGCCCGTCCGTGTCACTCATAAGTCATCGATGGATTGCTGTATTTTGGGAATTTTTTTCGACGACCAATTCCTTCGCTGCTGCAATGATTTTCTAGCCAAATTTTCACAAAACTGCTTCGAATTGGAGACGCCACAGATATCGGTTCCCCACTTTTCCATCATTTCATTGAGAGCAACCAACAACAATGCGGTTGCACAAATTTTTTGTCAGGGCAATCGTTCTCAATCTATGAGCCAACATTTAAAAGATACCACAAAAAAGTAAAATTAAAAAAATTTACTAAGTGTGTTTCTTTCTTGTTGGAAATAAACCATGGTCTTATAGGGTTATTTACCCGGTTAAACACGCTGGTTTTGTTGTTTTTAAACCTACATTGGGTATGTTATAAACCGTGCAGTATGGTGCTTGGGGTTAAAGCAGCTAAATTTCGGCACTAAAAATTCTCTAATTTTGACGTTTTTCAAGTCAGCGGCGCGCAGACAGGCAGAACGGGTCTATGAATTTGCCGAGGTGCTGCACATATTCAAACTACTATTACTTTATAATAGTTTCCGCGCCTTTTTATTAAACTATTTAAAATAAAGGGTGTCGACGACACCATAGTACATAGGACATGGTGTCAGTGACATTGTCGTTTGTTACATATGTGCTTTTGACTACCGTTCACAGTTTTGAGTACACAGGGACAAAACTCCTACCTGGTGGGCACATTATAATGTAAACGGCATTAGTTACATTGATTCCATTTCCCACCGCTTTGTTACCAACTGGTAAATTATTTTTCCAGGGGAACTGATAACTACAAAATTAAGCATAGGGTGAAGTGATTACTGAAATTAATTTTTTTCGTTAGAAATCCAATAATATAAATAACCATCCACATTTTACACTACATCAAAAAATAACACAATTGTTGTTAAAATATTATTTAACATAGCACAATCCCATAAAAGTTAGCGTATCGTGTCAAACTTATGCAAATTAATGTGTCAAAATTCACAAGGTTCAAATCGTCGGAGCAAAACACTGCCAAAATTGAGCTGAATTTTAGTCTAATAGAAAATAGAGTACGGTTTAAATATCTAGTCAGCGAAAATCCCTTTACATTCTACGAAAAAAATTAATTTCAGTAATCACTTCACCCTATGCTTAATTTTGTAGTTATCAGTTCCCCTGGAAAAATAATTTCAAAAAATGGTTTCTAACAAAGCGAGTCCAAAATAGAATCAATGTAACTAATGCCGTTTACATTATAATGTGCCCACCAGGTAGGAGTTTTGTCCCTGTGTACTCGAAACTGTGAACTAGTCTCAAAAGCACATATGTTCTGACAAACAACAACAATTTCCACTGACACCATGTCCTATGTACTATGGTGTCGTCGACACCCTTTATTTTAAATAGTTTAAATGACAAAAAAAAAAAATTATTTATAAAGTAATAGTAGTTTGAATATGTGCAGCACCTCCGCAAATTCGTGGACCCGTTCTGCCTGTCTCCGCGTCTCTGACTTGAAACGTCAAAATTCAAAGAATTTTTTAGTGCCGAAATTTAGCTGCTTTAACCCCAAGCACCATACTGCAAGTTTTATAGCGCGCGCATTACCCAAATGTCATTTTTTAAAACAACAAAAACAGCGTGTTTAACCGGGTGAGGAAAAGTATAGGACCATGGTTTATTTCCAACAAGAAAAGAAACACACTTGGTAATTTTTTTTTAATTTTACTTTTTTGTGGTATCTTTTAAATGTTGGCTAATAAATTGAGAACCATTGCCCTGACAAAAAATTTGTGCAACCGCATTGTTTCAAGCTGCTCTCAATGAAATGATCGAAAAGTGGGGCACCGATATCTGTGGCGTACCCCATTCGAAGCAGTTTTGTGGAAATTTGGCTAGAAAATCATTGCAGCAGCGAAGGAATTGAGTCGTCCGAAAAAAAATTCCCAAAATACAGCAATCCATCGATGACTTATGAGTGAGCACGGACGGGTTAGTTTGACTCGTTATTTATAGAAAAAATACGTCCTAATTTGAATAAATCTTACTTATGTATAAGGCCAACTAATAAGCAATATTATATTGAAAAAATTATTTTCAGATTCTACACGCGGACCGCTAGATTTGCACTATTTCAGGAAATTTAATTTTTGGCGACGCATTACTGTATATTTAGCACAATTATCTTTCTAGATCGAAAACCGGTTCACAAATGTTAGGTTACCCGATTGCCTAATGTCAATGAGATTATTAGCTGTCACCTAATCCATTTCAAAAAAGCGTACAATATAAAATATATATAACTCGAAAAAATGCTAACTTTTTTCATTTGGATAGGTTGGGCCACTGGGAAGCTATCATATTTTGAATTAGCCTAATTTCAAAGCGGCCCCCCTTAAATAAATTTGAGCTATTGCTGGGTTGATTTTCGTTGTTATTTTTATATTCCCACCTAAGTCGAGACATAAGTTTAGTGCAAAAATACAAATTGTTTTTGAAAAATTTTGTTAGAAAACCAATATAACAATTTTTGAATAATTGGAAAAAGAGCGTAAATGTTAGTGCTTTTATGTGCTTATACGACATGCGTTCATATATCTGCACTCAAGCAACAAAAAAAACTACAGAAAAGCAAAAAAAAGTTGACTGGCGTTGACCGCCTAACCTACAATGGTCAATTGAAAAACAGCGTGCTGAATCCCTTAGTTCGAGTTGTTATAAACGCGACAACGAGATTATTTGAATGACGTGAGACTTCGAATTAAAACGAAATTTTTAGAAAAATAGCTAAGTGAAATTTGAAATAAATATTTCTAAGCCTAGCTGTTTTTGTCACCTTAGTTGATTCAAAAAAATATTTATTTTTAACTTATCTATACGATCAAGGCCGCAGCCAAGGGGTTCGCAGGGGTCACGACCCCCTTTGAGCTTCAACCCCCAAACAAAAATTTTTTGAACGACTTGCCGGCTGAATCGGAAATTGTCCTAAAACTACCCACTCTCGGCACTAGAAAACAATTACTTTTTCTAACATATTTTTTGACTGAACTTCACATTTTGGTAGTCAGAAAAATTCGCTATTTTGGCAACAGTTACATTTTTTGTTACTTGCTTTTTACGGCGCACAGTAATATACCAATTCTTATTCCCGGGGTCTCAGGAACTGCAATCCTGGCCTGTCCCGCAGTGCGGGGGGGTCGGGGGGAACCCCCCCCACTTTCCAAATCCCCCCATGTTCGTTTGATTTTTCCCCATGTCCGTCCCCCCATTAAGAGCAAAACCCCCCATGTACAAACTAATTCCAAAAATTTTTTATGTCTGAAAATTTATGTTCTTTGTTTGCCCAATTGTTTTTTAAACATTAATTACCACTCCTTATAATGCTAAAATATTGTTTTTAGCTTGAAAGTACGTTCACAGTAGTAAAAATGCATGAAAATATGGAAATATTTTGTATTTTTAAG
>JASANE010026514.1:0-14834 GCA_030248225.1 Trileptium ribeirensis
GGGCCGGAACGGGCCTGTTACATTAATACAATACCTTCTTTGTTGCTATTTATCACAGCCGTCAGGGCGTGATATTGTTTTTTCCTTTTGTCTGTGCATTATAGACACAGGCTTCATTAATATACAGTTCTTACTGCGGTCCTAATGGGGGCCTTTACAAATTCGGTTGCAGCGGCCTGCTAACCAACCGAAAGTGGCTTACGGCAAGTCTACAAAACAGAATATTAAATGATTTCGTAAAAACCGAAATATATATATATTATTAAGGTTACTGACGTTCAATAAATTGTAAATATGCCAAGCTTGAAATTACATGATGTCACAATACGCAAAAGCTGCTAGCTAGCTACTCGTCACTTGACGCTCGTGATCTAATCTGGGAACTGCTAGTATACATAATCACTCTTTGCTGACATTTCTGTTGATCGGTGCAGAATCATCCGGGGCCGAGGGTACACGCGGTTACCCGCGAGCTGGGCCGGAAACAGGTTCATCTACCTCGAGGGTAGTGGGTACCGCGAGTAGACGAGTACCGCGAGTACCGCCGCGTAGTGAGTACCCGTAACGCTCACAATCCAATATGTTCAGCAGTAATGCATGAGTACACGTAAGGTTACGATTCGATATCAGCTATTACAAAAATGGTTTGTTTCGTTTATGGACGATATTAGTGAGCATTCGTTCGAAAAGCTAGGCGATTTGTGTAATCCGTGCTATGGCAAAGATTATGGGACAGAGATCAAATCAATTTCATAATATGCTTAAGCGAGAAATCTTTCGTTTAAGGTAGTTGACTGAACGGTAGAGAGGTATAATAGATGACGAAAGTGGGTCCATTTCTTCGTCGTGTAGCCCGGGCCGCGAATGCCAGCGTCAGGGTTAAACATTACGAAACTAAATGCTGAAGAGTAGCTAACAATCAATAATGATAACCTTCCAAAGCCCTATATAAAGTCTACAAATTGCGGGCCTCTGAGGCCTAAACAATTCTCTGACCACTCGGATACGGGCCTAGTGGTGGTGCTCAAGGCATTTTCGTGGCTATTCACGGGCTGAAAAATATTTGCACGCGCACACCAATGGATTGGTCTCCAAACATCGTTGCAGAAACAAGGATTGTCAGGGTATTCGCCGTTCAGCAATAGGCCCTGTAATAACCATGTGCGTCTGTCAGTTTCAAATTTGAATAAATTTCAGTATGTACTCTTTTTAGGGTTCAGTTGAAGAAATCTGCTTTAAAACCTTAAGCGCGCTCTAGTGAGTAGTCATTTTTAAGATATTTATGCCCAAATATTTGTGGAACTATTTGATAGCTCCGCGGCAGGAGTCTACATCTTGCAATAGTTTGAGTTTTGAACTAAATGCATTCTGTGACGAATAATTTGACGTTGCTTAAATTTCCATTTGCTTTTGAATATAAATGACTGCCCCTCATTTTTCGTATGATTCTGGTCATAGCAATGGAAGAGAAGTCTTTGCATTCTGCGCTTTAGGTTGAGAGCAATTGGGCGACATAAACATAACATTTAGCATAGTTACGAAGAATAGTTAGATATTTGCCAACTGCTGAGTTTGTTTATATTTTATTGGCTTATATATACTAAAAATACTAAATGCTGCTGTTTTAGATATAAAGAAAGCGATTATGCCTAAGGTGAATAACGATTGTGAAACAAACAAGCGGTTGGATGTCAACTGATGGATTGATTATATGTCAGTACAGCGAAATGTGTTGATAGCTGTTTCATGTATTTGCATCGACCGGGGCTACTTTTGTAATAGTGTGATCAAATCGAAAGATCTGAGTGGCAAATATATATATATCCATTTGTTTTTTTTATGATTGACGTAAATACAGTCTGATTTCATATTTGTCGCATAGGTGCCATTTTATGTCTGAGACCATGTTGGCCGTGTAAAGAAGATAAAATTAAAAGATGTTTAAATTGTAGTTTGCAGGTAATCTCAACTGGGAAAAAACTTTAACCTTTTCCGTTGACATCACTGAAAGTAACCCAGTTACCATATGCGTCTAAGTAGACACACGGTGGCGGTATATTGTCATTTCTATTAGGATATTATCCGAAATTTTGGACCTGAAGCTTTTCAAATATCCATATATGTCTGACGGTTATAAAATTTTATTGAGCGAAATCGCGGTGGGAACAAAACCTTGACTGCGCCGCACGAAGCTGTACCATACAGTTGTGGTTGAAATCTGTTTATGGGGTATGAGGGACTTACACCTGAGGGTCGGACCCCACTTCCAGATATATTTGGCATTCTTCTAGCATACCTATATATAGTAATCCTATTTTGGCTATACATTATTATTATTATTATTATTATTATTATTATTATTATTATTATTATTATTATTATTATTATTATTATTATTATTATTATTATTATTATTATTATTATTATTATTATTATTATTATTATTATTATTATTATTATTATTATTATTATTATTATTATTATTGGCTATTATTCCATTATTATATCAGGTATGAGCTTATGCTTAGCCTTAGGGTAAGGCTAAAACTAAGCATATACCCTAGTTTCATTTGTAAATTTCTAAAGACATAACCCACGTAATTATATATCACGAAGCATAAATTCCTATTAGTGTTTAATGTTATACCAATTGTTGCTAAATTATTTTGCCATAATGCAGAATTACATTTCAATTTGATTTTACAATTGCGATACAAAATTAATAAGCGATTGAAACGTATTGTTATTAGTTAGAGTTTGCGGTTCCGAATGATTTCCAAACATAATTTCTGTCAGTTACACAAATCAATAACGCCACATCGCATCATTCTGTGATAAATGAATGTCAGTATTCGTTTGTAAATTTATAAATATTCTTAGGCCGAGCTGCAGGCTCGATATATTGTGTTTGCACAATCTCTACATCTTGGGCGCCCCCAGTAATTTCTTCACCATTCCTCATATTATTCACAGCCACGAGTAGCTGCTGAATTATATCTTTGGCTCCATTTCCAGAATTCAAAAGAGGTTTGTCCTGTGATAAATGAATGTCAGTATTCGTTTGTAAATTTATAAATTTTCTTAGGCCGAGCGGCAGGCTCGATATATAGTGTTTCCACAATCTCTACATCTTGGGCGCCCCCAGTAATTTCTGCACCATTCCTCATATTATTCACAGCCACGAGTAGCTGCTGAATTGTATCTTTGGCTCCATTTCCAGAATTCAAAAGAGGTTTGTCCTGTGATAAATGAATGTCAGTATTCGTTTGTAAATTTATAAATTTTCTTAGGCCGAGCGGCAGGCTCGATATATTGTGTTTCCACAATCTCTACATCTTGGGCGCCCCCAGTAATTTCTTCACCATTCCTCATATTATTCACAGCCACGAGTAGCTGCTGAATTGTATCTTTGGCTCCATTTCCAGAATTCAAAAGAGGTTTGTCCTGTGATAAATGAATGTCAGTATTCGTTTGTAAATTTATAAATTTTCTTAGGCCGAGCGGCAGGCTCGATATATTGTGTTTCCACAATCTCTACATCTTGGGCGCCCCCAGTAGTTTCTTCACCATTCCTCATATTATTCACAGCCACGAGTAGCTGCTGAATTATATCTTTGGCTCCATTTCCAGAATTCAAAAGAGGTTTGTCCTGTGATAAATGAATGTCAGTATTCGTTTGTAAATTTATAAATTTTCTTAGGCCGAGCGGCAGGCTCGATATATTGTGTTTCCACAATCTCTACATCTTGGGCGCCCCCAGTAATTTCTTCACCATTCCTCATATTATTCACAGCCACGAGTAGCTGCTGAATTGTATCTTTGGCTCCATTTCCAGAATTCAAAAGAGGTTTGTCCTGTGATAAATGAATGTCAGTATTCGTTTGTAAATTTATAAATTTTCTTAGGCCGAGCGGCAGGCTCGATATATTGTGTTTCCACAATCTCTACATCTTGGGCGCCCCCAGTAATTTCTGCACCATTCCTCATATTATTCACAGCCACGAGTAGCTGCTGAATTGTATCTTTGGCTCCATTTACAGAATTCAAAAGAGGCTTGTCCTGTGATAAATGAATGTCAGTATTCGTTTGTAAATTTATAAATTTTCTTAGGCCGAGCTGCAGGCTCGATATATTGTGTTTCCACAATCTCTACATCTTGGGCGCCCCCAGTAATTTCTGCACCATTCCTCATATTATTCACAGCCACGAGTAGCTGCTGAATTATATCTTTGGCTCCATTTCCAGAATTCAAAAGAGGTTTGTCCAACACCGCATTATAAAAATCGTTCGTTTAATTAAATTTCTCAGTCCTCATAATTATCCTTAAGCATAAGTTACTGCTTGTAGCAATAAAAAAGTGAATTTGTAGTAACTGATACATTGTTAGCAAATACAATTGTTGTTTCTATTTGAACATACAAGCAATCGTTCGTTTAATTAAATTTCTCAGTCCTCATAATTATCCTTAAGCATAAGTTACTGCTTGTAGCAACAAAAAAGTGAATTTGTAGTAACTGATGCATTGATAGCAAATAAAATTGTTGTTTCTATTTGAACATACAAGCAATCGTTCGTTTAATTAAATTTCTCAGTCCTCATAATTATCCTTAAGCATAAGTTACTGCTTGTAGCAACAAAAAGTGAATTTGTAGTAACTGATAAATTGTTAGCAAATAAAATTGTTGTTTCTATTTGAACATACAGGCAATCGTTCGTTTAATTAAATTTCTCAGTCCTCATAATTATCCTTAAGCATAAGTTACTGCTTGTAGCAACAAAAAAGTGAATTTGTAGTAACTGATAAATTGTTAGCAAATAAAATTGTTGTTTCTATTTGAACATGCAAGCAATCGTTCGTTTAATTAAATTTCTCAGTCCTCATAATTATCCTTAAGCATAAGTTACTGCTTGTAGCAACAAAAAAGTGAATTTGTAGTAACTTATAAATTGTTAGCAAATAAAATTGTTTCTATTTGAATATACAAGCAATCAGGGCACTGCAAGCAAGATGGTATTGGACAGGGAAGCTTTTCCACAACCCAGCTATATTCCCTTAGGGTCTCCCGCCCACCGTTGATGGCGCTCTATTCTCAAAAGTACGCTGCGCTCCAAAAAACAAGATATTTATTCATATACTAGTCGTTGAATCGATGTGAAATGTAACTATAATGGTCACCGGGCCTTAGGTAACTAGGTAGGACTCATATCATATGGTCTGTAGGAAAGAACACCAATATTAGGTAAAAAACTAACATTGCTAGACGTTACTCGCGTTTATTACGGGATTTCGGTAATTATAATTTGTTTGATTCGCTTTTTTTGACCGTGCACGATTAATTTAACTTCCTGCATATGCTTATATATTTTCACATTCAGTGAACTAGATATTCCATAACTCCTTGACAAAAACGAATTCGATGCTCGCTATTTTACGAGTAGCTTTGTCGTTGTTTCCCCAAGACTAAGTTTTAAGTTATTTTATTAAGACCGTATTTTTATTCAAAATATATCTTAATATGTTTCGATGTTTTTCCAAGGATATGATAAGGATTCTAACTTTACTCTGGATGTGCATAATTGTAAAGGCGTGTTCACACGCTCAAACTTTTTGCTCAAATTTTGGTCAAAATTTTAGCTCAAATTTTGATCAAAGTTTGAAAGCATCTTTTTTCAATTTTTGGTAAGTTTGAATGTGTGAACACTGTTCAAACTTTTCAAGGATATTTCTGTATCCAATCAAAGGCAAGATTCATTACATGAAAAAGTTTGAGCTCAAATTTTGTTCCCAAATTTTGAAATATCGCAATTTTTCGTTAAAAATTACCGTCAAATTTTGATCAAAATTTGATCAAATTTTGAGCTCAAAATTTGAGCAAAAAGTTTGAGCGTGTGAACACGCCTTAAGTATATAAGTTTCGCTGAAAGATCAACTGGAGTCACAATCGAATGCATTACAAACCTGACGACTGCAGTCCACTTTAACGAATAACGTTTCTTCCCAACTTACCCAATTACATTTAGTGTCAAACGAGCACGCAACCGCTAAGAAAATCTTGTTGAAGATAACGAATTCCATCTATTCTACGAACGTTCATGATAACACAAGACTATATATCATGAAATGTATGTCATGCAATGTATGTTATGCAATGTATGTCGTGAAATGTATTTAATGCAATGTATCTCATATAATGGGTGTCATGCAAACGCGATATGTTTGAGTGAATGAGGGTGTTGACACGCTCGTGACAGCTTTAAAGTAGAGAATGTGTAGAAAAAACCTTTCTACACCTGTGTGGAGTTCCAAAGAAGTTCAATACGGTCATATTCTTGCTTATGCAATTATTAACCGTTTCCCGTATGAATTAATGTGCATTTCGTGCAATACTGAACATCGTTTTGCCGCAGGGCGGATTAAACCTGGCTGGTCACACGGAGCGAGCCGCGTGCGCTAATTACTACGCCATTTATAATCAACTACTTGGGTTCCTTAGGGAAAATCACAAAGCGAAGGAACAACAGCGCACGTGCAGCACGCTTCACAACAAACTCGGTTAACGCATCGCACACAGAGCAGTTACAAATGTGAGACTATGTGGAAAATGGTTAATATTGACAACCAAACGTTCTCAATAGTTTAGACGCACTGCCATGCTACGTAGATGTTATAATGTTTTACTGTTTATTTGTATAAAATTTACATAATTTAATACAAGGCCACAGTACAATATTCAAATCTGTTGATCAAATACAAGAAATCAGGAGGCATCAAATCTTTAAAATATCAGGAAGCACATATATAATCTGATTCACTGGTAAATAAACATAAACGATAATTCGATGTAATTCCATAGTGAAACTATAGTATCTTTTCCAAATTGTGTTAGATCAACAGGTTGTGCATATCCAGTCCACAGTTCGGCGCATGTTAATGACTTCCGAAAACTTAACTTTTTCTCAATCGCCCAATCAATCAATATTTCAATAAAATTCAAATATACATAAATTTTATGCTACCAAGATGCCTCAAGTGCAAACAGAGACAAACTTAGCTCATCTATGGAAGTAAGATGGCAGTACCACGATAAATTTCATATTAAACTAAGCTATCACATGAGTAGCTTTAATTGTGAATCTTTTTAAGGAAAAAATTCAAAAGAGCTGTTGTAGTGGTGACCGTGAAGGTAACAGTGTTCTCCATCGAAACGGCAAGTTTCGTGCAAAACTTATAGTGCAGCTAATATATACTTTATATGATATGAATGAATCTTCTCCTCTTCCTGTGCTGTATTACCGTAAAAAATTAAGACAGTCTAGGTCTTTTATAACTAAGTCGAGGAATTACGGAATCGCTGGGTCACGTTGAGTCTGATAAAGAAGATATCCAAAAGATATCTAAAGCAAACTACGATATGCATATCATAAAGCTTTTAATGATGGATATTGTTTTAGATTTATTTTGCGAACAATGTTAGATGAGCAAATAAACGGCACATTAACACATATCCTACATATGTCACACTGTCAACGTATTTGGCTTCAACGATTAATTGGAGTTTAAAAATAAGTGTCCCAAACTTAAATAAACCCTCGACGACAGACACTTGATTCATACTAAAAATGACAAGGAATTTGTTTCAGATGCTGAATGCATCTATGACATCATCCGTCAGTTTATATTACGGTTTTTGTATTGGCACCTATAAATTTGGTACGTGGAATGTGCGGTTCCTAATGGCCTAAATCCCGCGCTACACAGAAAGCCTTATAATTTGTGAGATATAATATAAAGCAATAGCCATATGGATGATTGCTCACAGGTCAAAAAATTACAGTTTCTGTCGAGTCAAGCACATATGAACTCAGTTGCTCCGATTTGATACTGAATATCTCGTTTTGAAGTTGAATCTTCAATTGCTGTTATTGGAATAAGCGGTAAAACGACGGCGATAGCAATGGAAATGATATAGTGAAGTTATATTAGAAATCTGCGCGCGGCTCCAATCACGGTCCAAAGGCCGCTAAGGTTTCCACGGTTACCATGAAACAGAACACGCACAATAAACTTGATAATACGTACAACTACAACAAATAAAACTACAAACTATGATTTGCAGATACACTACATATTATATATAATATACAGCATAATATATCAGCTATAAGCTACTTTGTAAGTTCAGATGTGTTTCAAATTACTAGATGCACCTCAGTGACCGTTGAGTTAATAATGTCAATTTGGCTTTATATGGCTAGCAGTAAGCAGTAAAACGGCGATTAAGCGAATAATGTTGGACTACCACGTAAGGTCGCGTATACAGTGACAAATGGCAGTGTGTAAATCAGTCAAAATATTTACAGAAAAAGCATTATCTGATGTAGCATCTCACTACGCTAGCATATATAGCGTAGCTGAACACGCTGTGATCGGTACCTGTAGTGTAATGGTAGCGCACTAGTCTTGCAAGTTAGAGATCCGAGTTCGAATCCCGTTTAACGATTAGAACAATTGCCTGTCAGCTCAGTTTCATCTTATAGACGAAAAAATGTACACTGTAATTTTTGTTTAACAATTTCTCTGAAGTGCATAGTAATGACGTATTGTGTTAGCTATTGAGATTATCGTATGCCGTACGTTTGTATGTACGCGATAATTCGCTGATTTTGCGAGGTTCCATAATTCGTTAACGCCAGAATTTGTGTATCATGCAATGTTTCACAAGCGTAAGTGAGCGCCAGGAGCAGAACACGAATAGAATTTTCACGCGGCGTACCTAATCCGTTGAGCTATACAAACACTATTGTATGGTTTCTTAAGGATCGTCGCAAAGCGGACGTATAACAACGCATGAACAATCAGACAGTATATGACAAAATCAATTAACACATCGTTTCACAGCATGAGCTGAAGCCAAAAGGTTAAGGTTTAAAAGGTCGTCACGGCGTTAAACAGTTAAGGGATCGACAATACGTCCTAGTCAACTAGTTGAGTACTCTGATTAAGCAGCTTTCAAATAGTCCGTATTATATTCATGGCACTGGCTTGAATTTACCAAAGATTTTATAATAGACAAAATAATTCGTGCGTTACAACTTTAATACAGAAAATCAGAGTACCTTGTTTACTCGCGAAATCAGTTGTTTTGTATGTATCGCACAAAATCGCAATTACATTTATATCCAATCTGTCCATAATACTAACAAAATTTGATTGAATTTTAACCTACCTCCGAACCCTTGTAGACCTGGTCTAAGTATTCTGCGTACATATACGGAATCTTTAGGCCGTGTTTTGGATGTATCGCACAAAATCGCAATTACATTTATATCCAATCTGTCCACAATACTAATAAAATTTGATTGAATCTTAACCTACCTCCTAACCCTTGTAGACCTGGTCTAAGTATTCTGCGTGCATATACAGAATCGTTAGGCCGTTTAGTGATAGAAAATTTCACAACTTTATAAATATTTAGACCCTACTTAAAATACTGCAACTGGATTTAACCAACCTATATTAAATTTAAACCAAAATTCTTAATTTAGAGGGTACTATATACCTTAAATTAAGTGGCTATGTAAATAATTCAATTGCAACTAAAATGAAATCTTTAATTTTAACTTTTGTAAATATTTCGCTGCACCTTTTCAAACTCTATAATATCTCTCTAAATCTATTTATAATTTCTTGATGAGAAGTACCGTTGAATAAAAATTTTGAGATCGTACAATTTAAATTTTCGTAAATTTTGAGGTGAGAATCGTATTTAAACCATGCGTGTCACAGTTTATTAATAGTTTCTGGATGACTTATATAGATCGCAATGACTAAAAACTTGTAAAAATATCCTTGCAGAATTAATATTTGGCACTGACTAACGATTAATACAAGTCAACGGCAAAACTGTAAATATTACTAATATACCTAGTTCAAAAAATTACATTATTAATTACGTTAATCTAGCAACATATAAACTTACACTGCAATATGTCCATGAATACATATTCCCTGAATAAAATACAAAAATACATAACAACGTCAATTTGCTAATAATTTAGCATCAACAACGTTTAGTGTATAACAATAGAGACCATATCGGTTCAGATTTTCAGACCCAACCCGACTGCAGTCTCTTAAGATACAAATTCTATATGTGTAGCACAAAATATACGAAATGAAAACAATACGTTCGCGTTCCACTGTATTTTGCGCTGTACTTATACGTATAGCCCATGTGTTACACCTAACCACTGCCATTGATTATAGCTGGGTCCATAAAATATTGCGTTGGGACTGTGCAAAATTCTGTGTTCCACGCATATAGAACATGATATTCAACGGCATTAATTGGAACATAGCTGGACCCGAATTTGACCCGACGATACGCGTCGGATCTATGACAAGACCCGATGCGATCCGAAATAGACCAGACCTGACTACGGTCTCTATATAACAAAACTCGACATATGCTGTAAAACTCAGCCTAAAATAACATAGCCAGTGCAAAAGTCTCATTGAATGAAACAAACAACTTGATTTGATCAGTTATTTAACAAAAAATGTATTGAGGATGATGATTGTGTGGTTGGAATTGTCACCGAAGTTCATTTAAATTGCCGAGGTGGTAATTAAGGGAGTGGGCAGGATTTACATTTGGAGGATTGAACTCAAGATTTCTATTTAAAGTAGGGTAGCAACCGGAAATTTGTTAAATTTCATTGTTTGACTCTGCCAATAGCGTAAATTTTGAGGCAGTGGGGGCCCTTGGCCCACCAGTGGATACGTCTGTGGATGTAATTCGTGTAACTGTCGAATAAGTTTCAGTCATAACTATCTGTTAACAACACTACTAATTTTAATTATAAATGAAGTAACTATACAGAACAGAATATTATAAATTTTAATTATAAAACAATTTTTTTATACTGAATTGCGAAGGAAGCAACGAAATTGTAATAAAAATTCGATGAAATGACTTCAATTTATATATTTGTCCATTTGCACAGACAAATCACCGCAATTTTTGATACATTCGGTCTCACAAAATGGCAAAGCCCTAACGTTTGAGTACAATTCAAATCACCAAGTTCAAACGTATGCAATCAATGCTGACTTTGCAACATAAAAAAGTGGAGTTATCAAAAGGTCCAAATTTACAAATACATCATTTGGCACAATCCTCTGAGCACAAATAACATAAGCTTTAGCATTGATTTAGTGTTGTAACAACTGCTTTAAAATGTCAAGAAAATTGACCACGCACAGTCTCTCAGCGACTGTTGCCTGTGCGTTGCAAATTAGAAAATGCTGAAAGTTTGTTCTACCACTGCTGTTACTGACACCATTACTGCTAACACTGCTTCAACAAGTGCTACTACTGCTGCTACCGCTGAAACAACTGCAGTTAAGACTGCTACTGACACTGCTGCTACCGCTGATACACCCACTGCTGCCACCGCTGACAGTGCCACTGCAGCTAACACTGCTGCTACAGCTGATACTACCACTGCTGCTGCGCAGCCACAGCTTACACTGCAGCTAACACTGCTGCTACAGCTGACACTGCCACTGCAGCTAGCACTGCTACTACAGCTGACACTGCCACTGCAGCTAACACTGCTGCTACAGCTGACACTGCCACTGCAGCTAACAATGCTGCTACAGCTGACACTGCCACTGCAGCTAACACTGCTGCTACAGCTGACACTGCCACTGCAGCTAGCACTGCTGCTACAGCTGACACTGCCATTGCAGCTAACACTGCTGCTACAGCTGACACTGCCACTGCAGCTAACACTGCTGCTACAGCTGACACTGCCACTGCAGCTAACACTGCTGCTACAGCTGACACTGCCACTGCAGCTAACACTGCTGCTACAGCTGACACTGCCACTGCAGCTAACACTGCTGCTACGGCTGACACTGCCACTGCACCTAACGCTGCTGCTACCGCTGATACTGCCACTGCTACTGTACTGCTGCTGTCGCAGATGCTACCATTGATACCACGCCCTATTTTGCATCCATAACCGGTTGTGATCACTATTACGTAAGTTATAGTCGCAGTTGGATGCCAACCACAATTATTTCGGGTAATGTACAAATTCATTCGATCAGCGTATTAATTACGGTAAATCTGGCTGCGAATTTTGGTGCTATTCCAGTACATCTCAGTTTTAAATACCTCAAGTTCACACTTTATGATGTTTACGTTGATATCTGACTAAACTATAAAAAACATTAATATTAAAAACTGTATTAAAACGGTTTTTTTACAGACATAGTGAACTGGATTTGCGAATAATGAAACACATTCAATATCGTCATCACCGCAACACAAATCTGATTGCGTGCAGAGCTCTTGCAATGTATAATAATTCGAATACTTTTCATTTACACGTTCTTTTGTAGTATTAGTTAAATATTTGGTAATGTCAAAATCATTGCTACAACTTCGTTACAAAGCCTTAAATCTGAGTTTCAAGTGTTTTTAAACAGTGAATTCGCCGTATAAAATCTGTTTGTAGGCAGTTTGCGGATTAATAATCCGAATTTGATCAAAATTTGATTAAATTTTAAGCTAAAATTTTGAATTAAAAATTTGACTGAAAAGTTCAACGTGTGAATGCATCTCAGGTGTAATCGTTAATTTGATTTAGTTGTCTTCTAAATTAAGGGTGGACCATTACGGAACGCTGCGCTCCAGACCGCAACTGAGCGTTCCAGCCCGGTCAGACTGCATCATTAATAAAGACTGTATGCTGGCGTGATTTTACGTATACCAGGCATATATACGTCTAAACTTCTCTAGCTAGAGACGAGACGCATTGTTAGCATCAATTTGGTGCATTCCAATGATACATTCAGTCACAGGCGATCAGAGCTCAGTAACGCAACTCAAGCAGCATTAAATACGTCAACCCAAACAAAGCTATAGCGAAATGGTATGAATTTGACACCTTGATCGACACTGACACCAATTTGAAACAACTTACCCCACTTTTTAGTGGACAATTCGGCTAAACGAATAGCATTTGTTTAACTTATAAATTCGACCAGATTCAGTACTCAGTTTTTTGCATCATAACTGACGTAGTTGTTTAATATACATATATTTTCTTCGTGAACGAAACCCAAACGAAATGAATAAGTAAGCAAATATTTCTACCTTTTTAACGCCACGTCAAAACCGGCAACTAGGTGCTCTACTGATATATTTGGATTACCAAGATAGTTCATCTTACCAAGATCACTAGCATGTACAAAACATAAACAAATAGTATCAGAGAATCGAAATGCAAACTCCAGCCTGAACGTTCTAAGCCCAACCTTGAAAATATTGCAAGCGGTCTGTTAACTGAGTTAATCGTGTGGCGTACGTTTGTACGTGCGTTGTTGTTCGCTCACTTTGCAATGTTTAGCTAAGCAACAGCTTCTAGCCAGTGCGGTTATTTACGTACGCTACAGCGCAATCAAACGACCCAGGCTTGATCGGTACAGGGCCTTAGTTTGTCAAACAAACTAATTTGGGCGCCGAAATGTTACTAATATATGGACCAATTTTAAAAAATTTGCGGAAAACAAAAAACCACAGACGTATTTTATAACCACTAAATGGATTATAATTTTTCAGATTGGTCGTTTCTTGAACAAAGCCTAATTAATGTCGTAAAGGATATGCTTTAAGTTAGTGTTGCAGTCTGAAAATTAAGCAATTTTATTTATACTGCAACTAGCTAACACTATATAGAACTAGGGGCGTTTCGGTTAGCTGTACCCAGTCAGAAAATTGTCAAGTTCCAAGATACATTAGTAATTTAGGATTAGACTGAATTCGACAAGCTGGTTAAAGAAAATTATACAGAAAATTAGGGCAAAAAGTTTGTTTTGTTAAAGTTGATGGTAGCAAAAAAAACGTCAATAAATTGACACCACTTAATTAATTTAATTGGTTAATTTTAAGCTTAATACCAAACGAACAGAATTGTCAAAAACGTTCCCAAAGCTGGACTGAATTCGTCATGGCTTAAAGAGTTATGAGTACTTTGTAAATGAAACCAGTTACGGGCAATAATTTGTAAAATTTGTGTAAAATAAAATAAATAAAATTATTTTGTGAAATAAAATTAAACAGTTGATACTGGAGGGCACACCGAAAAGGCTCGATAGAACGATATTTGTTTATAAGTAAACCCAGCAAACTATAAAAATAGGCTTAGACACACTAAAGTTTATATATCCTCGATTAGAGTGTAGGCCCTGTGACGTAATTTTAAATTATTGCGCCACAAATAATTTAACCAGATAAACATGATAATCTGCCTTCACGATTACACAACGATTGAAGCATGCCATTGCTAAATGGTTTGGTTTTATAAATGTTTTGTGTCCAAAGTGGTTTCGAATCACGCCCATATCGACATCTTGTGATATTCTAAACTATAATGTTAGCTTCAAACATTTATATATACTGATTAATATAACTAGGATTAACACATGATTGTGCAGTAAGTGGTATTACTGCTAGTAAACGTTGACAAATTACAGCATTATACATTCGCACGAATCAACTCATTGTTTTTGCCAACCTAGAAAATCTTTATGTTCACAGCTTTGACAAATTACAGCATTATACATTCGCACGAATCAACTCATTGTTTTTGCCAACCTAGAAAATCTTTATGTTCACAGCTTTGACAAATTACAGCTTTATACATTCGCACGAATCAACTCATTGTTTTTGCCAACCTAGAAAATCTTTATGTTCACAGCTTTGACAAATTACAGCATTATACATTCGCACGAATCAACTCATTGTTTTTGCAGCAATACG
>JASANE010026516.1:0-38255 GCA_030248225.1 Trileptium ribeirensis
CTCTTCCGGCAGTTTTATTGACAGTGTTCGGAATTATTTGAGCAATGTTCATATGGGCTAGATACAAATATCGTAAATTTAGAAAAAAGTACACATGACAGTTGTCTAATAAACCGCATTAGCTACAGACGGCGTCTGTTATAGTTAATTCGCTCCAAATTGGTAGCTAAGGATGTGTACGACACTGTCAAGAAAAATGTAGTAGCTAGGGGTGTGGGATACACCCTCAGCAATGGATTTACAGCATGGGTGTCATCCTGACTGTCTCTACGATAGGGTCGCGACTACAGGAGAACAACAGTTCCAAACAGCGGGGACATTACAACGTGAACGGCGCATTATTATAATGTTCAAAATATATAATGAATTCTTTTTTGGCCGCATTTATAATAGTATGGTTTGTGTAATTGTTGTTTCACACAAATTCTTTAGACATATTCTATTGGTACGCATGTTGATGTGAATATTTTAGTCTTTGCATGTCTCATAACGTAAAATAACCAAAAAAATTAGCATTTGGCGGAAATTAATAAACTTTACTGTAGATTGGGAAATAGGCATCTAAACAAAAGCCATTATTGAAGGCATTGAGATAAATATGTTGAACCATCAAAGCAAGCAATCAGACCTTCGCTGTTTAAGCTATGATTATCACGAACTATATTAACAAGCGTTTGAACAAGCGATGGCATCTTAGTTAAATCACGCAACCCGCAACTACCGACGGTAGCCGAGAACGTGTCTTTTTACTATGCACAGCGCAAGCTTTCAAAAAATGCGGACTTGGGAATTCGCAAATAGTGAATTTGAATTTTTATTTTACGTGACATTTACCATTTAGCAATTTCTGAGCCTTTGTTACAGGATTGATTTGCCTTTAAAAATATTGGTATTACAATTCTTTTTCTTCAGAATGAATATTATTTTAACATCATTTTTTTTAAATTTATATGTTTGGGCTCATCTTTAATGTATCACTAGCTTTTCAGTGATGCTTCAGATAACCTTAAAATTTTGACAAAACTTCTATAATTAGAAATAATTAAATTTCACTTTAAAGACTAGATATTTCGGCGTAATGAAATCTCCGATAATTTGTTTTTGTCCGAGGTAGCCAATCTGTAATTGTGTACAGATATCAGGTTATATGTTTCGAAAGTTTTGCTTAATTAAACAACTTCTGACGCAAGACAAGCATAATTTACCGGTTCCTTTTGCCAATGCAATTTTATAGATCTTTATTAGTACTTGCGTCAACAACAACTGATAAAGATTCATTAGTACTTTGTTGACATTTCAGATTAATTAACAAAGTATATCAATATAGGCAAGACGGAAACCAAACCTCTGCAATGTTTTTAGGACTTCTGATTTTGGGTTTTTCAATTTTAAATTAATTGACAAATTAATAACAAATTTTGTGCGCCTTATAAATATTATTGGAATAAATGCTTTATTTCAACAAGTGTTTTCATTTAGTATTCCCAGGGCAGGACGCTGTTTTGACATTATAGCATCAGTTGTTCATACAAAACATTTATAGCTGTGGTATGGCCTATTGCTGTATTCGGTTCGATAAATCATTCATAGAAGAACGCAGTTATCAATTACCACGTTCTTTTGCCTTTACAGCATAGTTGTAAGTTCCGTCGACTGAGGTAAAGTAGTTGATTTCAGCGGGAGGTGGTGGGAGGTCCGCCGGAAGATAAGCAGTAGCGATAACTTTTTAGAATGTTTAAAAACTCATAAGTTTTCTTAATGTTGCTAAACTTTTGCACAAATTTTGCTAGTTTTCCTAGTTTTTGCAAATAGTTTCCCCAATTTTTACCGATTTCTGCCAATTTTCCCCAGGTTTTTCGCAGTTTTTGGCAATTTTCGAAAAATAATGAGTGGGAGGTAAATTAGATGTCCAAGTTCCATCGGGCTCAGTCGCGCGGGTAAAATTCGGCTTTGGAGTTTCCCCCTAAAGGGCTAACCGCTACCCTTGTCCTACCTTAAAACTATTTCAGATGGAAAGATAAACAATAATAAATATATATTGTCACTTCACTGTTATCGTAAATAATTTATAGATACAGTATATTTCGCTAGAATATAATATTGAAAAATGTTTTAAATTGCAAATTTAGAATTACCATGATTTTAAACTGTTGTTTTCGGAAACTTCAGCATAGAAATTTCTGATTTAAACATTGTTAGCCCCCTTTGTGTCAATCTTGCCTGTTGATTCCGCTTACTTCAGACATGCCGAAACAGGGGATCATGGACGGGGCTATCCACGCTTGAGGCCTCAAACTCGTCCAGCCGAGGCCCTCGTCTACCCCCTTGCTCAGCAACTCTTGGCCTCCTTCTCACGACGCTTGCGCGCGCGAAACTTTTACAAAAATTGGTAACAATAGGGTGGAAATTGGCAAAAATGGAGGTAAAATCGGCAAAACACGGCGGAGTGGGTGTCTCGTCGTCAATTTTTTTCAACACTCCGGCCATCAGGAAGACCTCGTGTCTTAGAGCCCGACTACACACTCCATTCTGAACTCAGAGGATCTGCATGAATAAATAATCTCTAAAAGAAGGACTTTCAAGTACGACTATGGTAAATACCGGAATGACGAAAGATGAATGTTGAGAAATGATTTAACCAATGTATAGGACGATCGAAGAGGCTTAATTGTCCCTAATTCTACTATTTGCATCTATTTGAATAAAATAAATGTTCCGGCCGCGATAAAGAATGCCGATTATGGCCTTAAATATTAGCAAAATCACTTGCTCGGTTCACCTTGCAATCACTAACATGCAATTAATCCTTATTAATCCAATGTAGTTTTAGATAATTAAACGCTCGGCTTGTAAGAGCCGATATTCTGAAGAAATAATTTATTTTTTAAATATTTACTCTTATAGGAATCCTATATAATCTGCGAGCTCTGTACTTTTACTAGAGTATCAGAGCGGCTTATCGTATGGTGTTGGGCTATCTACACGTCATATCGGTTTACTAACCATAGCATGCGCAGGGCATTCAACAGACTATCGACGTCTTTAAATGTAATCGTAAATAACAAACATATGATTTGTTTCAATTTAATTATCTATTGATGAAATTTTTTAAGTCCTAGAACCACTTTTTTGTCCGGAATGCTGCTGCTAAACACGTTCGAGTTGAGTGAGCTAAAATGATGTTATTTTCGTTGTTCAACTCACTTCTGATTTATGTCGATTAGTCTTGTTTTATAATGATTGAAGTAGGCATTGAAGTAGGCGACTTTAAAGTCACAGTCTTTGAAATTTGGAAATATCGATATGGTGAATGGTACCTGGATATCAGTGTAACTTAAGAATTTACTTAAAAGTGACAGAGCGTTAACATACGAGCAGTAAATGTAATCAGGGGAGTGCGTAGTGGCTTGGTAGAAATGTTTCCCACTTACACTTATTAAGTTTGCTTTCCAATGGTTAATAATATTTAATGCACCATCGCTTTACTACTGTCGTCTCTAGTAATATTTCAGCTCAACGTATGTGGCTACTCCGACTGGTGCAGTAATAATAAAGATGCTAAATGATTTTTAGGCTAAGAATAGTGTAAGTATGGTTTTGATTTATTATATTAGACTTACATAAAGTGCGAAATTGAAATGGTACATAAATCACATTAGGGTTGGCAAACAGATTTCTGGAGAATAACGTACATTCACAGCGTGACACTTAATTTACGAACGAAGAGTTTTAAAATTCTCATGCATAAACATCTTTCGCTTACATTGAGTGAGAAATTCAACTCAACTCCTGGCGAATGACGGCATTTATTTAAATCCAGTTAGCCGCAAACCTGAAATTCCTAATCGAGGTTAGAGCGACGTTAAACAGAGCTATTATTTTTTTTAAAACAGGCTGTTTCGATAAAGCTTGAATTTCTATAATGCACAAATGTTGAGAAATACACGAGTTTTTATTCAGTATGTAATACTCAACAATAAATTTGCGTAAGAAATCCGAAATTGAACCATTTTCAATCAGAATTTAAACAATATTACAGTGGTCCTTCGTGCTATAGATACGTTATCTTTTATCGGTAAAATCATCCAGCACTGCTAATATTATGTATTATATATACATATTTCGGTAATATGTATATTTGAACACTCGCGAGCGAAGCAAGCGAGTGGAACGAGAATTTTAAATTTTTCTCTGGGGGGTTGAGTAGGTGCTGTCTGTGTGTGTCTGTATGTCTGTCGCACGTGGATCTCAATAATGGTTGGGCGGATTTTAATGCAAGATAGCTCATCCGAACCGCAATAGTCGATTTAGGTGTAGTGACAGCGCCCGATTTTTGAATTTTTTCCAGTGGGAAAAGTTATGGGGCTAGACGACGTCATTTTGGCCCATTTTTGGGCACCCCTCCAGTTTTTGCGACTTTTCTCAATCCGCAATATAATAGGCCTATTCCATGTAGCTTTACCAGGGCTTTGCAATGATATATAACAAGTTTTCAACTACTTTCCAATCTGTAGTCTATAAGCTTATAGTTGGCGCCAAATTTCATACTTGGTGAAAAGTCGTGGGAAATGTACCTAAATGTGTGCTTATTGTTGGTTTTAATGTCGGATATGGGGTTTTCTGGGCCAACAAGGTGATTGCGAGTGTCAAAAATATTGTGTGGCAAATATTTTTCACACTTCCGCTTCATACTTGGTATGAAAAATGAGATTTTTCTCAAGTGTCGGTTTGAATTCTTTAACGTTTTTTCACGGTCAATTTAGGGTTTTATTGAATTATTAAATTGTTAGTTTATTGTTTTTGTACTCGTTTGTATGATGTTTTGTCTACTGCATACGTTGGCTATCAAAAGAGGCGGGCGTAACTATGACTCATCACTCACGGTTTATATAACGCTGCACCTGCGTACTGTGTGTAGGCTTTGTTTGTGTGTGCTTTCTACAGCAGACTTCGGGGGATTGTTCTCACCACTCGAATTCTGGCTCGCAAGCGAGCTTCACTAGTGAAATAAACTGCGTCTAGGTTCAATGACATACACGTCAAAGCCGGCAGTACATAAACTATAGTCCGTCAAGGTGTAAGATTCAGTACTTTAATTTTTTGCATGGAATGCTGTGTAAAACCTTTACATGCAAAGGGAAAGAATTGTTGAACGAATGCTGTGGTTGCAAAAGTTACAAATTTTCAGATCGTATCGTAGTGCGAGAACCTTTTACGAGAAAATTTGGGGCGGCAGTCGACCTAAAGTTTTGTGGGGCGGCCGACAGTAGACCGTTTCAGTTTGATGTGAGATGCTGCCCAACATTTTGTGTAAAAAATAACAATCACGGATAAAAATAAAAATAATCGGACGTACAAAAACAATGTATTATGGCTTTTAACCCTTTCCCGCATGAATTAATCTATATTTAATATAACATCGAACAAACTTGCCTTGTACGCTAATTAGTAACTATTAACGAGACTTTGGTGGCTTCCTTGAGCAAAGCGAACGAATTGTAAAACCCGTGTAAACTAATTTCAGAACACATTTTAATGCCACGCGGCTCGAGTACTGAGATCCCAACTAATGCAGAAACTATTTAAAAATATTTAATTATTTTGTTTATAAACTGTATAGTTGCCTATAAATATTGTTTCTATAAAGATGGGAATCATCTCGTACAAGCATAAATTTTTCGTCCTTGTAGAACAAACAAGTAGTTAATGATATCTAGAAAATTTAAATATTTCAAATTATTTTAAGTAAACTTTAAACTATTGGAATAGTCAGCCGTGCTCTGGCAAAGAACTGTTTCACTAAAAAGATGTCGCCGGATAAATCACTCGCCGGTCAGCCCAAAGCTCGAACACCAACTACCAGTGAAAGCAACAAGGACAGTAAATCGTCGCCTTTGTCTGCTGTCCACAAAACGAGTAGCACATGCACTGCCGGTGGTGTGAATATTTTCATGTTGCTGCGTGAGAATGAAACCGATCGAAGTGTTGTTTTTAAAAACGACGGTCTACGCTTCGAAGCAGCGATAAACGATGCTGATAATAGTACGTTGGACAGCGAAGTTGGTTACAATTGCCGAACAAAAACTGTAAAATTGTACACTGATACAATGTATACAATTGAAGTTTGGTCGAAGCCACCGTTAGATATAACGTAAGGTTCTAAAGTATTTGTTTTGACGCAAATTGGGGTTTATAGTGTTTTGTACGCTTTTTCAGCCCATGAAACATTTTGAATCTGCCAAATGGTACAAAAAGTTTTTGTTCAGTTGGCCTAGTCGATATTGAAGCCATACTTTCAAGAAAAAGCGGTGATCTTCTATCTAGAAGGCAACACATCTGAAATAGTTTGTAATCAAGTTTTTAATTTTATCGCGTCAAATTTAAGACACCGTATTGTGTGAATGTAAAACGTTGCAAAACAAAGCAAGATAAAATAACTTAAAGCATCCGTTCGGCCCTTCAGCACTGAGGCTTTCTAAATACCAATGTGAAGATTTATATCATATTATTACCTGTACTACCTAACTTTGATTTGCACTACATGTGCGTTAAACTTTGTAAAATACTATCATTCTAACTTGTTACCGGTGGGTTTACCAATGGTTAATAAGCGTTAACTCACATAATGGTTTTTGCATGTCTGATCGGTAGTGCAGATGTGAGTTGAAATATTTTAAGTAATCAAATAAGTGAATGAAAAGGCAGTGACTGGTCGTATTTATTTCAAAGTTCACCTTCGCGTTGTCTCCAAAGTTTTATTTTAACTAGAAATTCCGTGTCAGTCAAATGGCTCGGAGTGACGTTTATTAAAACGTGGTCTGAAAATCAAGAAGCTGGGTGTTAACTCCCGCCGGCTTTTAATTTTTTTGACCGTGTTAACTTTTTTCGTTTTCATTAGTTTTTAATCCAGGAAATTTGTACATGGGCGCACGATGCTGCGACACGTAACAAGATTAACACAATTTGTTCTATGATTTATTTCAATTTAGCTTCGAAATAGGAGCAGAAAAAACATTTTATTCATTTTTTATGTAATACTACGACATCGACATACTCATATTTTTCCTATTGTAAGTAATCTTGGTAAGTTATAACTTGGTAATGATTTTACGCAAAATATTTTACGCAAAATATATGCAAAATACGCAAAAAATTATGCCGTGGAAACATTGTACCCTATGCTTCACCGGTGAAAAGAAGAAATTACAAAGCTAAATTAAACAAGTAAAATCCCGAAATTTTGCGAAGAATTTTACAATAATCAGGTACCCGGTTCGTACTAGCTGGAACCCAGAATGCAACAAATTCCAATCCGGTAATCTCCTCAATTAGAAGAAGTCAGCTGTAAAGAGATTTGCTGTTTTAATTAAAGCTATCAGATAATATATTTGAAACGGCTTAACTCAAGAATGACAACATCAATGAAACTGCGTAATCGGAGCTCAAATATTACAACCGTTCACGAACAGTCACAGTGAAGCATCTAGGTACAACCATTCATTAACGTGAATATTGGTTTTGAAAATTACTTAACTTTGCGAATAGCACACAGAGTAAAAATCTGTTTGCAGTATATGCAGTTGCGAATACATTCTTAAATTTAACATGTCAGCAATGTGTAGAAACACAAGCAGCAACAAGTTTCCCCACCCGTACTTTATCCACGTTTGTATATAATGATGGCGGATTGTAGGGCGATCATATAGAAAGATTATCGATATTTTGCATTATATTGAGATATTAAATATTCAATCTTGTTAATCTTTGCCGATTTGTTTTAATTTGTTTATTATAATCAAGCTTGTATATCCTGTAACGAATCTCGACTAATCTTTTCCCAAAGAATTAGAGTGATGTATTTCTTTAAGGAAAAGTGCCACAACAATTTTATTGTCCACGATTTAAATTTTTCTGGGTAGTTCGGTGTTTATAGCACGAAACCGCGTAAACCGTAATGCTCTGGGTTTGAATTTCATCATTATCGATATTTTTAGATGTCTATAATCTTGATAGCTTCTAATTTCCATATGTTATATGTTTACTTTTTACTATCGTTTTGGAAATCGGTTCGGAACACGAAGTATTTGCTTGAAAAAGAAGGCATTAAATACTTAACTGTACGTAATAGCTCTAGAGTTAATATTTTATTCACGGCATACCATGCTATCGTTTTGAAATTACTACTAAGGTTACGTAATGTACTTCCTCTATTTTCAATACTTGAGGTTGAATTTGAATACAATTTGGCAGAATCGAAACACGTTATTGAATTTACCAAGATGTTCGCATGCTATGTATTCATGGAGCTTTCGAACACGATTTCACGACAACGACCAAGGCTAAACATTGAACTGCAATACATAAAATACGGAACGTAAAATTTTGATAAGAAAATCAATTTTTAATGCCAACAATAAATTATATCACCTAGCCACAACGTTAATACAAAGTGGAAAATTTACAATTTTGTTTAAATATTTTAAGCTAAAAAGAAAGGAAATATATAGTTTTGGAGAGGACTCGAACTCTGGCCACTGAAGTTCGAACACAAAGAACACAGCTACTCTAGATATGCAAATACAAAACCTGTTTCTAATGTATTCATTGCGAGCAAATCGGTATATTAATTCATAATTACATATTACAAATTATTAATTTCAAATTACAAATTATTGATTCATAATTACAAATTATTAATATTTATAATTAATTCTGTTGTTCTTGATTGTGTACTAGTAATGATATACGGCAACTAATATAATCTTGCTGGTACTTAGATAGCATTAAAAAAGCAATTCTTCAAATAAATTCTTTTCTTCGTGTTTTTATTTAGGAATTGGAAGATTTTAAGAGTGTTTATGTAAAGAACAATATTGTTACTTTATTGAAGTTTTTTTACAATATTGAGCCACCATATTTTACATATGAATCCTCTTTAGAGATTTGCTATCGCAAATAACCTGATGAATGTATTATAGACAAAACTGTCATTCGACGAAGGAACAATCAGTCATTTACAATGTTAAACCAGCATGTTTTACATATGAATCCACTTCAGAGATTTGCTTTTTAAAATAACCTGATTAATGTATTATAGCCAAACCTATTATTCGACCACGCGACAATCATTTATTTCCAATGTTATACCACCATATTTTACATATGCATTCACTTTAGAGGTTTGCTATCGCAAATAACCTGATTAATGTATTATAACCAAAGCTGTCATTCCGGCAAGCGACAAGCTTAAAATATTTTCATATGCTTGCAGAATGTCGACTGTGCATCGGACAATAATCCTGTGCCTATTGGATGTTCGATTCAATTTTTGCCATTTATTTTTCTACAACAGTCTGTGTCACGTATTTGTGAGCGCTGAAATGCTTTGATATATAGCAGGACAATATGTGCTAATAGAACTATAGCGCAAGTGGTAAAGACATTCACAAATGATACAATTGCCATCTATCAAACCGCAGTTGACGGGATTCAACATTTTTCATTGATGCAGCAAACAATTTTAATTCATCCGGTAAATTTAAACAGATAGGCTCGAAAAGTTAATAAAAATAGAGTGTCAAAAGGAAAACACAGAAATGCGACCCCATATAATAACTGAGGGTTAAACTATAAATTATCGCACGCATTACTGTAAAATTGAATATTTGACGTCCAAACTTGGAGTATTGTTATTTAAAGTCTTGTTCTAGACAGTAAAACGCACTCGTTTTCCGCATCAATATTATAGTATCTCGCGAACTTAATAAAATTTTGTATTGAAAAGAAACACTCGTGTAAACTTTGTTTACTCTGAGTTATACACTATGTTAGCTTAAACGATGGCTTCGCAATTAATATATTTTCCTGACTTTAATTTGCACACAATTCTGCACTTACTTTTTAGGTCAATATTGATCAACGAAACATATATTTCATTGGAAAATATCAGCGATAATAAATTTGGCGGAACATGGGACACGAAAGGCATTCATCGAACCAAAAACGGAAATCGCTCACATCTGGATTTAACAATATCGGTAAGATACCTCTTTTTTAGTAAAACTAATAAGGCATTTGTGGGGTAAGATGGGATTGCTATATAACTGCTTAGCGTTTCTGAGCGTGTGAAATTGCAGCTGTAATCGTATAAACTTTTAGAACCAGGGTGATCCTAAGTAAAGCAAAGACGGGGTTTCAACATCTACTGCATGTCACCACTGCTGTTTTTCAAAACAGCATTAACACTAAATTAAAATATTAAAATTTATTTGCCACCATTAAATAAAATTACTCTGCTTTTAAGATATATCATGCCATTTTTTTGTAGTTGCACTACATTACAGCGTTATTACAGCAGCGGCTATAAATCAGAAATCGGTGGTCGCTATTTTAATTTTTTTAATTGCTTGCACTTAACCCAGTTGTGCTCATTGATGCACATGTGCATTGGCGCGTAAATTAAAGTTTAGCGTTTACTGCTTTTGTTTGCACGCGGATTGTTAATCGCTCGCTTTACGAGGTTTTTTTAGAAATTTGGCATCGTGGTCCCCAAAACAACCGTTAATTGCGATTACTCATACCAATATACTTGTCTTAAACAGTGAGTATCAGGATAATAATATAAAATAACTCCAAGGTTTCGAATAAATAAAAAACTATAAATGATAATAAGTAGTGCTACTTCGGGCATGAGCTAGGGAAGCTGAAACCTGATTTATTTTGTAGGGTTTATTGCAGTTCTGCTTTATTTAAAAATTGTTAAATGCCTGAAGACAACAGGTACAGGTTCCCAACTATCTGAATTCGCACTCTTATAACTCATTTCTTTATACAGACAAGGAAAGTTTTGCTGGTCGCTACAGATATGAGAAATTCCGACGACGATTGCTGCGTGTACAAAACAGAACTAACAGACGAGACTGATTGCAGAACTTGAACCTGTACACGGTATTTAAACACTCCCCGCACACGTCCTGTGTAAAAACCACAATTATAGTTGCACTACAACTTGAGTCAATTTTTGTGATGCTTGAACTCGTGAGATCAGCATGATAGTGCAAACTGATAGAGTAAGAAACTGGGTAATAAAACACATGCATGCATTATCAAAAAGAATGCGAAACGAGAGTGCACTGTGAGGCGAGAGGATACTTGCGATACCAGTAGAGAAATTGCAGCGAAAAAGTTAGTGTACGTCGACGAAAACTTACTTATATAACACTGTTAGCCCACTGTTATTATTTTCAACTAATTTAGCACCAGACTGGACACATTAAACCATTACGGAACACATTAGGGTAACTTAGTTTTTGAAAACGCGGACACAACGATAATTTCAAAAGAAATTGCGTCGCTTTGAAAATTTTGGAATTTACAACTCCGAAAGGATTTGTTGGTATTGAGTAAGACGCATACTCCAATATTTATCGAAGGAACGCTTACAGGTCGCTAGAAAAACGAGTGTAACACGATACAACAAACAAATTAAGTCAGGTAACCATCAGTTACACGCTACATCCCTCCATACGCCCAATGGAACAAACAAAGTCGCTACGAGGCCCACATTATCAAACCACAGTCAAAATCGATGGCAGCGCTTAATAGGTTGGTCGATGATACACGCATGACAAAAAATACGATTGGGTGTTATGAGGACATGATTTTGATAAAATCCTTTCTCTCACAATATAAATTTTGAATTTTTATTCTTGTGTTTGTTCGTCAATGTAAATAGCTATGTGTGTTCGGGTGTTAGGAATATTTGTCTGTTTACCCAACCTATCACAAAATTTCTGAAAATATATATCATGTTAGTATATACTAATAGCAATGGTGGAACCGAGAGGGCATAGGTTGGTCGCCTTTCCCCACCAGAATTTGTGACACATAGGTCCGTCCGCTGAGTGAGGTAAATGGTCTCTGGATTGGGTAAACCAGGAGATTTTCAATATTCCTCATAGTTTTTCCTAATTCCAGCCTAATATTTTTACTGCTCCTAAAGTTTTTTTGCGTGCCTTGGGCGTGTGGGTATACGAATGTGTAAAACCTCGAGCTTTCGGTTATGGGGACTTTGGGTTTTGGCGGAGAACTTGAGAGGAGGAAGTATGGCCGATATCGCCTATATTATTTAGAACCTCTCTATTTGCTGGCCATTTCGCATATACTTATTTTGGATTTGATTACTGAGAAGGTCTGGATTACTGAATACTGCGTAATGCAATATTTGTGGTATCGTTGAGCATGTTCCGAAAACAGTAATGTTAATTTTAAAACAAATAACAAAATGTCCCAAGCAAATGTGAAATTGGCTTCACAACTAATCCGCAACAACCTTATTATTGAAGAATGCTATGTTCGAAAACACAACGACGATCCAAATTCATTATTCTGACTTTCAGATAGGAAATACGCCATCACGAGCACATCAGCCTGTAATTATTTTGATCTGCATTACACCATATATATGCAGCTTCAGTCTCAGAGTTATAGAGTTGCTTAAGCTGAGAGATTTCCTGTATGTAGCAATAATTCCAATGTCTGGTCTGAAAATAGCTAAAATGGATGGTTATTATTTTCGATGGACCCAGTTTTATATGAGCTTTATCGTCAGCATCAGATTGTCGGATTAATTAATACATCATTAGATAGCTTGATGAATCATATAAACGCTTATATAATGGTTCCAATTACCGGAATGTGCACTTACGTTCTTCCCCTAACATCACGTACCGTACATTTCACAGAACTTTTCATAGCACTCCCGAATTTTTCTCAGCTAATGCTTGAGGTAAAACTAGTTCTCCCGTTACTCTGTTCATCTGAGTATAACTGCTTGACGTTTATTGCTTCGAACTGCTTGATACAACTGTTCAGTGAAGCTTACAACTTTGGCCGCGGTCCAGCCCGGGCCTGCCTGAGCCGGGCCTAGATATTGCCGGCCCGGTGCAAAGCTAAAAGTCAAGTTATGCAAGTTATACATGTAGTAATTGTGCTACACTGTGTGCTACTACAAAACACAACAGCACTATATTACAGTTTTTCGTTTCAAAAAATGATTAATACGAATAAGGTTGATGTTTCCTTGGAAATGGATATCACTTGATGATTTAAAAACTGAAGCCGGAAATCTTCAGTTTTCGGTTTAAGTATTTAAATGGTTAATTCGTGATATGCGCAATGTTGTTTTTGTCATTTTGCTGGCAGATATATACCAATTTTGTTGTACTGCACGAAATCATTGGGTTTGTTTTAAGGATTTTGATTAGTTAAGTTAGTTCATATTTAGTGTTATGTGTTTATAACGACCTTTAGATCAGACCAACGCCTTTCGACGTTCAACGCTTGTTGCTTTGGAACCTTTAAATATTTTAGTATCCACACTCAGCTCCATTATGCCTGTTACCGCCCAGATGTAGTATTCCACGGCTCAGAAACTGCGACTCCAGAGGTGTATTGCAGTGGTGAGAATTTTGGCCGCGGCCTGGCTCGATTCAGCTCTGCTACAAACGTATGGTCGAGGCGAATTCTTAAGAACACCGGGCTAGGTCAAACTCAATTTTGAACGGGTTTAGACTGTGCGAGAATTTTTAGGATATTCTCACCTCTACTGATTAGACATTGTCGTACCATATTAATGCTTCAGGGTGAATTCGGGTTAGTATCAGCGTCGCTACAAGTTAAATTTTACAAATCGCGTGATAATAACGCACGTGTTGGTGTCAAGTTCAATGGAATTGCGTGGAAATGCGTTGTGGATGATTATGACGAGCAAAAACAGCACCACAACTACAACAGCAGAAATAAAGCATCGAATGTGACTACAAAGAATGCGCAAAGCAGCTTACCAACGTTGATTGTTGCTGATTCGCATTTCTTGTAAAAATATATTCGCATCTGATGTTTTTATGTAATGTTTTTACTGTATTTGAACTGGCATTTCAAAACGAAAACAAAAACGAGATAAGAGTTCATTTTCCTAGAAAGGTAATAGATAATTGTCCAAAGACGTAGAATCTTTTACCATTCTGATATCGACGGGTGTCCGGTGGTTGTCTGATTTAAACATCTAGTAATTCATAAAATATTTTGATGCTTTGTGCACGGCTGGGCATACGTGTTTGGTACCTCACGCGTCGTAAGCTAAAAATTGGATTTCAGTACAAATTTGCAAGATTGGATTTTCTAATATGTGCGATTCGGGATCCGCATATACTGCTGTCAAAATTTGCTTATATCTTTCCTGGTTGCCGAGAAGGGCCTCAACAGCGGTTTTTAGATAAAATTTGGACCAAATTTAGGATTTGTTGATTTGTAGCGTACAGTTTGGCAACGGCGGGCCGATTTGGCTCAAATTTTTACAAAGTACTTGCTCGTCCGTGGCTTATTCATAATAGTAGTATCACTACAATAACTGTATTCTTTCGGAAATTGGGTATTCGAAACATAATTACTACGTAGCTTGTCAATCGCTTCGCTGATTTGGCCCATATTTTCACAGTATACCACAGCTTAAATATCGTAAGTAGTTAGTAGTAATATAGGGCATAATTTCTTTCCTTCAGCTGAATATCCTTTTCAAACCAAAATTAGCACAATTCAGGCATGATATGTCACGTGTTTCTTGTGAACGGCTCGGCCTATTTGAATATTAACATTATTCCTGTGCTTAGATGGCTTACGCATAGTAGCAACAATGCTGCAATATCTGCCTTCAATGTCGAAAACTGCCAATCAAGGTAAAAAATTATCTAAAAATTCCACGTTGCAGTACTTAGTACCCTTGGCAGTGACTTTAGAGAATAAACTCATATTCTCACATTAAAGCAAATATTTAGATGGATTATAATAAAATGTCACTGTGATCATACATACCTAAGGAGATTTTCTGATAGGGTTACCTCTGAGGCACGCGGAACCCTCCCAAGGCACTGGTGTACCTCCAACCAGACGTTCCCACCTTACCTCATCCTGGTGAGCTGCACCTCTAACCCTTTCCGACGGCCACGGTGCCCGCGGAAGGCTAGCGGAATGTTTTCAGCTAGCATGGGCAAAAGTTGAAGTAAAATTGCCGAAAATGAAGGAGGTCTTTGGGGGGGAAGGTCATCAACTATTTTCAGCATTCTCCAGGAAGATCTTCTCCCAGGGGCCTCTACCCCATCGCCGCAAATGTGACTTCTCCCGACCTCGGCTGCCCACTCCTGAGACCTCGGCGCGATATCATGAATATATGTGCACTGTGATATACTTATCTTTAGGGAATAATACTATCAAATACCATTTTACATGCCAAAAGTTTACCAAATTTATGTGTTTTTGTCTGTAACTTGAAAATGGGTGACGTGATTTCGTTTAAATATTTGTTCACGTGAAATGTTTCTTCTTTCGTTCAAACCACACAATAGAGTAACAAGCATATTTACAACAAAAATATTTGATAATACCAGAACATTATTTTGAGATACAATAATTAAAAATTTAAGGCATTGGCTACAATTTAGCGTTTAGAAATTTTGTCCTTTTTTAAGTTGGTATTGTGTTGACAAGCGCTAGAGACAAATGTAGTTTACTGTTAGGTAATGATTGTTAAAAAATAAGAGGAATTGGGATGCAAATCGGGGGTTTCAAAAAGTTTCTTAACAATTTGTTGTCAAGCGCTGCCCAACTGTGACGACGCACATAGAACTGTTTTGTTTTACCACGTGGTTGATGTGGTCACATACATATGTTCTTCGTTCAGTTTGAGAGATTCCTCAACGAATAGAGAAACGGTTCCTAAATAAGCAAAGATGTTTGTGTACGCCGCTCGCAGTTCGGGCGCTATTGATGACCCGGTCCGATTTTGGCAAATATTGCACGAAGCACAAATAATTTCTGAGATAAAAAAGTTAAGAAAAACCTAGCAAACCAGCCATGAGAGTAAATTCGGTATGCTTTTAATCAAAATATGAATTTATGGACCCCTGGAAAAAATGTACTTTGGAGGCCTAAACGAATGAGATAGATAGACAAAATGTGAAGTACTTGCCGTATTTTATATATGGTGTTCTCTTATGTTATGGATGAAATTTTGTGAACAAACCATATTCCGACAACAAAGCATCAAGCTCGAATAGAAACGACATTTCTTGTGACCAATTAAATTCAACAAAGCTCGTTTGGGAACGGCCGATCTAAAACGACATCGCCGTAAGCAAGCCAATTTAAATACATCTACACTAAACGGAAGATCTCAAATCCTGTTGGTTTCGACAGCCCAAAACAAATCGATCATCACATTTTAACACATGTGTGGGTATGGGCACATCTATTTTGTAGTTTCCGCATTACTCCATTTACATCGGGATAAGGTGAAGTCAGGAAAAACATCATAATATAGTTGTAAAGTTAATAAAAATTTTCAGTTTAATGACGTTGCATTTGTCATTGTTGCCGTGTACTTTTTGTGTCTAAATGTTCATTGTTCAGAGTTTGAATAAAATGCAATTTTCTTCTTTAGTGCAATGACTCCTTTTTTACTTTTAGCTGCGTTATATGTATGTTTACGTAAATACAAGGAAGTCCGTTGAGTCCGTAAAAGTACTATTACAGCATGTGAGATGTACAAACTGAGCTTAAACTCCCAACTAAATCATAGGCCAGCTGTGTAACCAAAATGTCTTCCTTTGGTCCCCACCTTTTCTTCATAATTTTCCCTACTTACTGCTATTTCGCCTCGAAGTTTTCCTATTAATGTTAAAACTTCCTAAGTTTACCGCTCACTGAGGAAGGTAAAGGGCGGGCGGGGCGGAGGATGTGCTTAGGGAGATGAGGTAAATATAACATCCGATATACCTATTCCAATATTTAGTAACATAAAGCACAGTAAGGTTAATACGCGGATAGAAGCGATGAATGTAAAAGGCGGCTTGCTAGCACGAAAAATATTGTCCATCTCAATCATGTTTTAAATATAATATCAGGCGAAAAGGTTTTCTGAAATTGTTTCACAACATAATGCTCGCAATGTGGGGCAAAATTTGAGTGGGCACACTAAGGTAGGCGTAACTAGCATGAACACGCGCTTAATCGCAAGTTGTTTTCACAACCGTGTAACCAAATTTGCGTAGGTTTCACTGGCACTTATTTTTGAGCACATTTTGGGTTAATCACAATGTTTTGACTGCAGTGAGTATGACCTCGGTGAAAGTTTTTAGCCGTGACACATATCCAAAGTTTGTTTTATGATGGAACATTAAGATAACAATCTTAATTTTTACGCCAGATATAGGTTACTTGTCATATACAAGGTATAGTCTGTCTTAACTTAACGGATTCGACTGAGATTTCCACGTAAAGTATGTTATCTTACGGCATATATATGCTGTAAGATAACAATTTTAATTTTGACGCCAGATAAAGGTTACTTGCCATATACTAGGTATAGTCAGGCTTAACTTGACGGATTCGATTAAGGTTTTCACGTCAAGTATGTTATCTGATCGCATATATATGCTGTAGAATCTGGCTGTACTTCGCTTTTCATGTGGATAAGATGATTAAAATATTTATATCCAAATGATATAAAATTTTATTCTTATCGATATCTCGCTGAAGATGTTAAGACCCTAATTCGGTTTATATAAGTTTTTGCAGTCTTTTCGAAGTCCGGTAGTTCGTATTATAATAACTTAAAATCTATGTGCACAACTTCTTATATGAGATAGCCAAAGAGCTAAAGTGGACCAAAACTTAAGCAAGATTATTCGGTACTATGACCACGAGAATGGGAATCTACAAAACCGATCTCGCATGCGCGTTATACAAATTGTATTCAGGAGTATTCAATTTGTACGCGGAACGAAAGTACAACTATATCATACCCGGTCGATTTAGGAAAGTGCATTCGGTGTCTGCGCCACACTGCGCAACATTGGTTATCTAGGTAATAAACTATGTAGAAGTTAATGTTGCTTACATTTACGTTAAGGTAATCTTAAGTAATTCCAAGTTAACTATATCATCTATAAAGCAGTTTCATCGAAATATTTCGCATATTCTGGTGGTAGAGACGCATGCAATTTGGATAACTGAGAAATTACGCGTACTTATACGTTCGTAACTTTATAAGTTACGCGCAGTTGTTCGTGCGCTTTGCTGCAGGTGAACAAGAAGTTATGAACGAGTTAGCACGCCTAATCATGAAGCTATGCACATTACCGTTGATATTCCACACGCGTCCCCTTGCTTGCTGAAATTAGATCTTACACAAATGTAACGATAAAATTTTCAAGGGTACTACGCTGCTACTGGGTAAAAATTACATACGCGTTTCTGTGGGTAACTATTACTAACATAAAAGCGAAGTAACCATTTTAATCCTGTCTGCGAAAGCTATTCTGCGAAACACGCATTACATTGTGTAACCCGACCTTTGACAGACCTTTAAACTTCTGTTATAAATCAGCTATTTGTAGAAATCCCTAAAGATACTTGCAGCAAGTCTTGCATAACGCATGACCAGTCACCAAAGATTATCGAAACAAGCCCTCTTGGTTTCAGCTACTACAGAGCCGATTTTATTGAACGTTACGAGAAAGCCGACTTATTCCAATATGAATGGGATAAAATGAATGCTGACCGCTGTGAACTTTACAATAGTCCCGTACAATAATGTTACTCCTACTGTTAACTCATAAACTGGACAGAATTACGATTATATTTGTATAAAACGCCGAAAATTTATCAATTTCGGAGAGAACCGTGTATACGACTGATAAATATTGATGGGTATTTTTTTCTACTGCTGTGATCACTAAAAATGACACCAGCATGAAAAATGTTTACGATTTGTTTGTGTTTTATGATATCGTTTTTCTGTAGGTGTAATTTTCTTAGTGGCAGTTTCCTGTGGAATATAATTAGCTGCTATGTAGTAAAAATCCAAATATTATTCAGTAGGATATCATTCCCCATGAATTCAATAATAGCTGACGGTAGACTTATGCTTGGTTTAGAAAAATTATTCAAGAATTAAATATATTGTTATCAAACCGAAATGCAAACTTTTAAAAGTGTAAATGACTGCAATGTCTTCCTAAAGCATATGTGTAATCTACCGACGATGATATCTTTATAAGTCTCGTATAAATGATCATGTCACATGCGATGCATATCGTTCGTCGTGTACTGCTGTTGTGGAATATCATGTTTACTGTCGTTAAGCATACGCTACCTCGAAACTATATTACACAGTTGTGCTCTGTTCTGACGTGTACCGTTTACCTGTGTGTTTGTAGTTCAGCATCTGTTTCATTTACGGAATGTAGACAAATATTTTACATATTGAGAGAAAAGGTTGGGCTTCAACTTTGCCGTACACATATTGGACTTTCGTGTTTAACAGTAAAACCAGGTGTTTATTTTTATGCATTGTAAAATTACATAAAACTTTGTCGTGTTTTGAAAGCGTAAAGCACAAAACGGTGCAAATTTACTTTAAGCAATAACACAGTTCTATAAATTATTTTATGATTAACAGCCGCACTACTGTGCACCTTGGAGTAGACTTCAAACATACACAACCTTATCTAGTTTTTAGGGCTTGGAAAAATTGCCCAATATCAAAATTTAACACAGACCATAACTTCAACTGATTGCTAAGGCACTGTAAAAATGGTCTGAAATTTAATTTTAAGACTTAATAGTACTTCTTCTAGTTTATAAGGCATGAGAAAAATGCGATCCAATTTTTAACGCTGACAGCAACTTCATGTAGTGCACGTTTCACAGAATAATGGGTGCAAAAAGTGAACCGTTTAGTCTTTAACAGCCTGCGGCAAAAAAACTAAAATCTCTAATGTACAGATATATGATATTTTAGTTTCTTGCAAACGGCTGCTAGAGTTCTATGTCTTTAATGACTGCTTGTTTGATATTTAAATCTCGAACCGATAGCTGTAAGAGACTTTAGTCTTATACAGAGAGCCAATAAATACAGAAATCTCTATCAAGTAGCTGTTAGAGACTAAAATCTCTTGCATCTAGCCATAACAGATTATTGTCTCTAATGGCTAGCTGCTAGAAGCTTTTATCTCTTATAGCTAGTTATAAAATACAAATGTCTCTAATAGTTATCTATTAGAATTTCAAATATTTAACGGTTGGCTCTAAGAGATTTTTGTATGTTACATCTGGCTGCAATAGACAAAAGATCCTAACAGCTAGCCATTAGAAACAAAAATTTGTTACAGCAAGCTCATTATTGATATTGGTGCCCCCCTCCAGTTTGATATTGGTGCCCCGCTCCGGTTTAATATTGGTGCCCGTTCAGCTTGATATTGCTGCCCCCTTCCAGTTTGATATTGGTGCCCCATCCAGCTTGATATTGGTACCCCTCCGGTGTGATGCTGGTGCCTTTCTCCGGTTGGATATTGGTGCCCTTTCCAGTTTAACATTAGTGCCCAGTCCAGCTTGATATTGATCCTCCTCTAGTTTGATATTGGTGCTCCCTCCGTTTGATATTTGTGTACCCCTCCAATTTGATAGTGGTGCCTACTCCAGTTTGATTTTGGTGTTCCCTCCGGTTTGATATTGGTGCCCCCTCTTGTTTGATATTGGTGTACCCCTACAGTTTGACAGCGGTGTCCCCCTCCAGGTTGATATATAACCAATATCAGACTGGAATGGGCACCAATATCAAACTGGAAGCGGCACCAATATCAAACCGGAAAAAGGCACCAACATCACACTGGAGGTGTACCAATATCAAGCTGGAAGGGGTACCAATATCAAGCTGAAGGGGCACCAATATTAAACCAGAGCGGGGCACCAATATCAAACTGGAGGGAGACCAATATCAAGTTGGATGGGGCACTAATACCACACTGGAGGGTGCACCAATATTAATATGAGCTTGTGTAAAGCATTTTTGTTTCTAATGGCTAGCTGTAAGAGATTTTTGTATATTACAGCTGGTTGTAAGAGGCAAAAGTTTCCAACAGTTAGTTACTAGAAACAAAAATGTGTTACAGCAAGATCATTATTGATATTGGTGCACCCTCAAATGTGATATTGATGCCCTTCTCCAACTTGAGTTTGGTGTTCCCTCCAGTTTGATATTGGTGCCCCCTCTTGATTTATATTGGTGTACCCCTCCAGTTTGATAGTGTTGCTCCCCTCCAGTTTGATATATGACCAATACCACACTGGAGTGGGCACTAATATCAAACTGGGGGCACCAATATCAAACTGGAAGGGACACCAATATCGAAGTAGGGGAGGGCACCAATGTCAAACTGGAGGGTGCACCAGTATCAATAATGAGATTGCTGTAACGCATTTTTGTTTCTAATGGCTAGCCGCTAGAAACTTTTGCCTCTTACAGCCAGCTGTAACATACAAAAATCTCTTACAGCCAACAATTAAATATTGAAAATTCTAATGGATAGCTATTAGCGACTTTTCTATTGTATAACTGGCTGTAAGAGACAAAAGTTTCTACAGCTACCCATTAGAGACAGTAATCTGTTATGGCTAGCTGCAAGAGATTTCAGTCTCTCACAGCTAGCTATTAGAGATTTCTGTATTTATTGGCTAACTATCCAGTGTGATGTTGGTGCCTTTCTCCGGTTTGATATTGGTGCCCCTTCCAGTTTGATATTGGTGTCCATTCCAGTCTGATATTGGTCATATATCAACCTGGAGGGGGACACCACTATCAAACTGCAGGGAACACCAAAATCAAACTGGATTGTGGCACCAATATCAAACAGAGGGAGCACCAATATCAAACTAGAGGGGGATCAATATCAAGCTGGAGGGGGCACTAATATCAAACTGGAAGGGGCACCAATATCAAGTCGGAGAAAGGCACCAACATCACACTGGAGGGGTACCAATATAAAGCTGGATGGGGCACCAATATCAAACTGGAATGGGGCACCAATATCAAGCTGAAGGGGCACCAATATTAAACCGGAGCGGGGCACCAATATCAAACTGGAGGGGGACCAATATCAAAATGGAAGAGGCACCAATATCAAACTGGAGGCGGCACCAATATCCATGATGAGCTTGCTGTAACAAATTTTTGTTTCTAATAACTAGCTGTAAGAAACTTTTGTCTAATACAGCCAGATGTAACATACAAAAATCTCTTAGAGCCAATCGTTAAATATTTGAAATTCTAATGGATAACCACTTGACACATTTGTATTACCCGTTAGAGACAGTAATCTGTTATGGCTAGCTGCAAGAGATGTCAGTCTCTTACAGCTAGCTGTTAGAGATTTCTGTATTTATTGGCTATCTATATAAGATTAAAGTCTGTTACGGCTATCTTTTATAGATATAAATATAAAACAAGCAGTCATTAAAGACAAAGATCTCTAGTAGCCGTTTGCAAGAAACTAAAATATTGCATAACCGTCGATTAGAGATTTTATTTTCTTGTGGCCGGCTGTTAAAGACAAAACCGCACACTTTTTGCACTCATTATTCTGTGAAACCTGCACAGCTTTAGGGCACGGAAAAATCACCCTAAATCTAAATTTTAACACTGCCATACTTTGAACATTCTATGTCAGCAAACATCCGTAAATTATATTTATAATACAATCGACGGCAGCCGTAAGCTAAAATATTGTATTAAAACAGCATAGCTTGTGTAAATGTCAATAGTCAATTTAAGACCTCCATATATATCTGGTTTGCCTTCATAGAGAACTTTAATATGGTAATTAACTTTTTCATTTCCGGTACTGGTTTCCTTGCAGTCTTTATAATGTATATCAAAACTGAACGTGTGGCATCATCAGGCTTGTATGCTCGGTAACGCACAAAATTATGACGGTTAAACATAACATAGCTGATAATTACCAGAGGTGGAACTTATTTGCCAGATGAGGTCTTGCTACTTTTGGCTTGGGTCACTGGATTGCTTTATGAACCTGGTTACCGGAACAAAGAACTCGACCTGGTTCCTATTTTACGTCAATTCCTTTTCAGTATTTCTTTGTAAATATATTAGCATCATTTTATTGTGATATCTAAGGATCTGTACTTCGTGCTCTTGATACGCCAAACTCGTTTCGTTTCATTGGTATGAAATCTTGGAACAGGAGAATTCTTCAATGTACACTTTGTCCGCGGACATTACGTTCCATAGAAAGTCGTCCCATGGACGATCAAGTCTAGGCTTAGCCTTAAGTTTAAGCTTAGGCTTAGATTTAGGTTTAGGCATAGGTCTATGTTTAGTCCGGGTATGAATTAATCGTGCGCGAGCTGTCCGGGTACCAAGTTTCCAGCAGACGAGTTGTCCAAGGAATAAATTGTCTGGGGTCAAACTGTCTTCGGGAAAATTATCTAGTCCGGTAACCGTAACATCAAGTAGGAGCGCGGGAGAGCTTGATATTTCACCAATTTGATAATTTAATGCTATGCTATTTACACTTATATATGGTTGTTTATAGGGTTGGGTTGGAAACTCTAGGTCACAGAAATCATTAATTCGTCCAGATCTACTGCGTCAGTTTGAAGCATTTGACTGAGGTTCGATAATAACATATACGAAATTGCTCTCTATGAAAGATCAATGACGGTTGTTATAAGGCCGTGATAATTTCCTCTTAATATATTTACCAGATTATGAGTGTACGATTATGAGTGTACAATTAACATTCACTTTTCCAACCGCCATTTTATTAATCGAATGTTGTATAGTTTGACACTAGCTAGCGAAACTTAATAATTTTGTTACTTCGTTGTTTTGATGCTTCCGTTTGTTACTTATGTTTACAAAATATTTACTATCGGTAATTTAAAATCCATACAGTTGTTTGAACATTTAACGTATTCACACAGAGATAATAACACAGTTGTTTTTCAATAAAGCTATTAAACTAAGGTATCATAATTATCATCTTTTTTCAGCCAACTGCTAATTTCAGTTTCGATATAAAGCTATAAATGCTCCACTACAGTTCAAACCAAGCAGTAATGTGCAATATTGTATATATTTAACTTGTCGCTTTTTATTGAGACTGTTTTAAATCGTACCAGCATGTAGAAATAACAGAGATCTCTGCTACTCGGTGATAAATGAAGTATAAATGATGGGTGAATTTCTGTAAACATTCTCGTTGTTTGCTATGCAACTTAGGGCACACAGGGCAGCTAAACTTCATTTCGTCACTTTCAGCACTACAGAAAGGTATGACTATCGTATGGTAGCATTTCACCTTCAGCAATAAGTATGGCTATAGTACCCTCGCCCACCCCCCTTAGACGCTGGATAACTATGCTATAGCTACTAATATGCATATAATATAAAAGCATGTTTCTTTGACTTATTAAGTTGACAGAGTTTCAAAACAACTCAACTCAAGATGTTTTGTGCATTATTTTACCCCTTTTAGCTTAAGTAATTAATAGTACACACACAAGGAGGGATCAAGAATGAGGCCCTTGGGGGCAATTGCCCCCAGGCCACACAAAAATTCCAAGCCATTTTAGAGCTACCTTTCTTTGTTAGTGTGTTCACCCAAATTGATTGATAGTAATTTGAAGATCGGGCCATTAGTGGATTACGACGCGTTCTCCCACTTCGACTTTTTTGTTTCTTACTTTTAGCGTTACTATTATGGCCAATTATGTCGGAACTAATCACGATATATGCCTTGTTTGGCCGGGCCACTTTTGTTGGGATGCCCCAGGGCGTTTAATTGCTTAATCCGAGCCTGTACACACATAATGATCGCACCGGTGTATATATAGTCGCATCAAAGGTGAGAAATCCTAGTCGTATGCAGTATTCAATTGATTTACACAGTCGTTAAAATAACATTCACTTATATAGCTGAAGCATTAGCTAAACTACTGTATTTGAAAGCCTAAAACATTTATTTGGAAAGTTTGCAATCTCAATGAGTCATTATCAATCTGTAAATATTTCCTAGATGACGGTTAACTTCGCCTACGACTTAATATAGGCTAGGGTACCTGGAGGCACGGCATTGCTCAATTAGAACGGCAGTCACCGATTTTTAACATGTTGTACCAAAATTGAAGGCTTAATTTATAGAAACTGTTACCCTATTAAGTTACCCTTAAAAGTTTACCCTATTAAACTTTAATAAATTCGCAACTTGAATAGTGCCGACTTGCTACTGATCTACGACTGTTCAGGCTGATTATGTATAACCTTTTAAAGCAAAAAATATTGTAATATATTTCAAATGCTTCGCAGCACCGTATATATCTTAGAATCGAAGCTTTTAAAAATGTAGAAATACGCAGGAATTATAAGCCGTAACTCCAACGACAAATTTTCATTTCAGTAATCTTGACATATCTAACTGTTATGCAATGTGGCATTATTTAATTATCAGCCATCTCAGGTCAATTGCGCGTTTTTGGTCATAAATTTTCGCAGTCAACCTGACTGTATTATCAGTTACAAAATAACGATTTAACAGAAATAAACTATAATTTTGTAGTCATCTCAAGTTTTTTTGCGAACCAGAATTTCCGTAAGTATCACAAAGCACAACAGACCTAGGACTAATTCATAGCAAATGTAAAATAATCTATAAATTAAATTTGACGAACACCTATATAAATAATATGTTATGTTCGAATAACACTTCGCATTGAAACGATAATAAGTTTAATACAACGAAATAAACATGGATACTCAAAGAGTAACCGGTCCATGTCAAAGTCAAAGCTGCCCAATTCCAAGCGCTCCAAAGTTTCAACACAGTGGTCTGCAAAAGTGGTATTCGACACAGAATCCGACTATCATAAATGAAATTGTGGAGTGTCGCTACGGACAACGTCATCCAGCGATCAAAATACTGCCGAAAGGGGTTTGCTGGAAATGCGAGGTAAAATGTAATGTTCACTGGCTTACCGGTTTTTTGCATCTGGGGCTTTTAGTTAATTTCCGTGGCGTTGATCTTCGGAACAACATGGCCGTTTTTTATTTATTTAATTGAATGAAAATTTATACCATTTTACGTCTTCAGGAGACATCATTTTAAATCTTTACGCTTTTTGATTCACTTTGACATTTATTTAGATGCCGTTACTGATGGATACAGTTTCCCTTTTAAGCTTAAAATGGTAGTGAATAGGGAATGCCGGACACCTTTAAAAGATTTTTAAGATCATCATGTTAAACATCACTCTGCTACCATAACAAACGAACCGTTTATAAACAAACCATTTACTTATAAGGATTATTGTGTGTAGCTAAATCCTTCTGTACAAGTAGATCAATTCGAGACTGACGGTATTAGTATATATAATTTGAACTGCGAAATTTGAAGATTTAACAACCCTTTAATAGCTGAACAACACACCTTTCTAGTTTACAAGTATATAACAGGCACTCCTTTAAAAATCATTCTCTAGAGTGAGATGCTTCTTGTTCAGGAAGCGGGACACGAGAATGGCGGTATTGTTACTCCCAACTGCCGTTGGGGCTTTAGTGTACTAAATTAAAAAAAACAAACACATTTGTGTATCAAATCCACAGCTTTATGGAAGAGAAAGATAACCCACAATACTCTTTTGTAACAAACATATCGTCCTCGTACTTTCTACTACTTTTAGCTGTGTCCAAGCTAAAGGTGCGTCGTGGTTGGGCACAACGAATTTCTTTTAGTTTCTGAATTATATTTTGTTGCAATTAATATACTGGTAATTTTATTACATAGCTATGCAGTGATATTACTAATTTAGATTTTGATTTTTTTTTTCAAATTTCATTATAACGTGCAATTTTCACGAGAGTTGGGAATTCGCCGATTAGGGCGCTTAGTATATAATATTTGCACTGCAAAATTTGAAGTTTTAACAAGCCTTTAAGCATGGTAATAACACGTTCTTTCGCGCTTATAAAAACTTGGCTCCTATAAAAACCATGTTAAACGACTTAATGCCTAACTATGCTTTCGGCTGCATCTATAACTGAAGATTGATTGCGACACTTGAGTAAGATTTAATCTATACAGTTACTCATGAAATATAACATACGAAATTATACAGTGTTCACACAGAGCTGTGTGCAGTTACTGCAGATTGTTGCAAAATTATAAAATACTGATACAGAAACTGTGGCCCATTTTTTAAAAATACTACAAAAACTATGTCACTTTTAGAAATACTGTTGCAGGAAATTTGGTCAATTTTAGAAAAACTGTTACATAAACTTTGTCACTTTTAGAATAACTGCTGCGGAAACTGTGCATACATTTAGAATAACTGCTACAGATGCTTTGTCACATTTAGAAAAGCTACTACAGAAAATAGGGGAATTATAGAAACACTGCTGCAAAAACTTTGTCACTTTTAGAAATACTGCTATACCAACTTGTGTCACATTCAGTACAGAATCTTGTATACGCGCTAAATATGCACGAATGCATACACAATGAAGATGGGAAACTTGGCCCCTCCGAAACATGTCTGGCGACGGGTGTTGTGGTCGTGCCTCTGATAAATCTGCCAAGTTGGAGAATTGTGTGCTTAAATAGAAATATACGACCACATAGGTAGTTGAAGACAAATCAATACTTTAGTAGCATTAAAAATGTATTTGCGCACGGCATTGAAAAATCTGCTGCGCTATTTTTAATTAAATACAAAGATATTATTTGCTAAATACAATTTTAGAGAACGAAGGTGACTCGCCGTTTAAATTTGTCTGCGTTTGGCTATCTACTGCTGTTTCCGTTTGGACTTATTTGCTTCTTATCAAATGTTTATGTCAATTATTGCGATATTTGTGGTGTCGTGGAAGCAAATCCTTACAAACATGTCATGAAAAGAAGCGATGCAACATGAATAATCGTTGTAAACCGATAAACGATTTATATCTAACATGACTTGCAATACTAAATGCTACACTGAGACCGTTGGACATATTTGCTTCTTATCAAATGTTTATGTCAATTATTGCGATATTTGTGGTGTCGTGGGAGCAAATCCTTACAAACATGTCATGAAAAGAAGCGATGCAACATGAATAACCGTCGTAAACCGATAAACGATTTAAATCTAATATGACTTGCAATACTAAATGCTACACTGAGACCGTTGGATGTAGCAGAACCATTGCGGCTAAATATTGGTTAACCTGCACATAGCATGAATAATATATACTTAGATCGAGCTTACTGGAAAGCTAATAAATTTGGTTTACGGATATTTATATTCATAGTTGCGCCTTAAAACAAATCGGACAGTTCACTGTATAATTAAGCACCATAACAGGAACACATAATATGATTTTGGACCGGAAAATGTTTTTTTCCTAAATTAGTAGCGAAATAAGAGATCGGGATGGACACAGCAGTATTCCTCTGTCAGAATAGCTGTACTTGGGCAGTGAAAAACTTGAGCCAATATAACCAATTAATCCATGCCCATTCATAAAAATAGTGTAATATACTAGGATTTTGATCTGAAATAATGGTTTTGGCTATAGATTGTGCAGCATGGTCGATGAAGGAAAAATCGATGACAAAATAACATACAGCATTAAGCCTATACGTGCGTTGCGAAAATTTGAATAAAATATCACCATTCAGTGTTAAGTTATAGTAACACCGCATGACCTAAGTGATTTTGAAATATATAAACCGAGGGTTGTTTTTGTTTGCCTATTCGAGTACCAAAAGGGTTATAGGCTATATGTTAGGCTTGCATGTGTAATATCTTAGATGATGCAAACTAAAAAGTTTCATCACATCGCTTAATCAATCACAAAATCAGAGACAGTACATTAAGCTTACACTTGATTTTTGTTTAACCACTGAGCATGGACTGAGAGACGTACACATAAAATATAAATGATTTCTGTCTTATTTATTTTGTAAGGCTTTTTAGTCGCGAGTAGCGTTACTAGTCATTTACGTTTAGAATATTTCAATTCGCATATGATCAACAGATATACGCTCCGCGAGTCTCACTTCTGATGTATTGCTGCAATTTTTAAAACTCCTCAAAAAGGGAAAGAAGAATGCCACGTACAACCGTACGTACTTGTCGTATTTACAGATAATTGACATACTTTATTTCGTTCAATAAATAACATCATACGAATACAGATAACATCTCGGTCTTAATAAATTTTATATCAGCTCCGTTATGGGCTCTTCCACCGCTTGGTATTTTCTTAAAAATAAATTATCCTGCCCTGCGGTTTGGGCTAAAAGATAAGATAGTCGCTTCCCGTGGAGCTGTCACGTATATGGCGCCGAGATTTCACGAGCAAAATATAATACAATCGAACACCTTATCAAAAATTATAACAAGAAAATATACAATTTAGAACCTTTTATCAAATTTAATATCCATAATCTTCTTCTTTTTCTTGAAGAATATTTACATTTGTTTTTCAGTCTGCGATCCCAAGTCGTTCGACCAGTTCGATTGAAAATACAATGAAATATATTAGTATCATACGCGCCTAACCATCTAAATATATGATTTTCGAATCGTTTATAGAGGCAATGGCGTTGAATCTGCATAGGAAATCATTATTTGTCATGATGTTCCTTGCTCTACTAAGGCAAATAGAAAGCCGTTTTATGAAATAGTCTTTAGCACTTAGATTTTGGTTACCTTTTTCAACTGACTGTCTAGTGCACCATATGGATGTCTGAGCTATTTGAATAATTAGGTTAAAAAGGTTTTGTTTGGACTTGTAACCGGACTATAAACCGAAAATGAGCAAATCTTTACGAAGGCTATGTTTACCAGAAATTCGGCAAAGCCCTGGATTTAAGAATTCCCACAGCTGAACCACAAATTTTACAGTTCAACATTAAATGTGTATTTGTTTCTGCCACTATAATGTTGTTTTGTACACAATAGGTACAGTTTCTGTTTCCGCCTGAAACGTGAGAGGTTTTATCATTAGTATAGAATGCCTGGTGTACAGTTAAAAATGTACTGTCCGCGTAAAACCATCAACATACGGTGCCTTAATAATAGACCAAACCCTGTTTTCGTAATATCTGTAACTGATAGTGTTTTCCCATCTGAACACACCATTCCAAAGGGATTCTATAGTACGGGTATATCTCCTATAATGCTGACTAAAAGATTGCAGAAAAGTTTTAATTGTAGAAGAGCGTAGGGAAATATTTTTCCCTTGAAGTACGACGTGGTCTTGGTGTATTTTACATCTAAATTCTATTTCAGCTTTTCTTAATTCTTTATACCAACATGGTGCAGTAGATACCATGAGTTGGCGTTTGTTACAAGTTCTTACCATTTCGTAAAAATGATCAAAGATTTCATGCCATCTCAATTGCTCCATGTCTTTAAACCGCTTCACATGTCGTCTAAGCCTGAGTGCTTGACAACGCCGGGTTACATCTGGATAACAAATCCCGCCAGCATGCTTAGGCAACTTGAGTATATCTTTCCTTATTATATTACGTTTGCTAGGAAACCAAAGATATCGATCTATACTATTCTCAATGGATTTAATTAAATCAATTTTTGGCATTAAAAGGTTTGCTTTGTACCAGAGACCGGACAAATAATATGTCATAATCGTGTTAATTTTTCCGAATAAAGATATTTCTAACGGAGGGTGAGACGTTAGTAATTCAGCTACCTTAACCTCTACTTGCTCAAGGTTGCCTTCACAGCGAAAACCAGACTGATCTATATTGAACCCGTAAATTTTGATCTTGTCTTTAACAAGGATGCGATATCGATCTGGAATACGTAGTCGATTCGCAAAATCAAAAACTTTGATTTGAGTCTTTTTCCGGATGCAGCAATGATCCAGAAGCTGCCTTAAATAAATTAAAAATCTCCATTGCCCTGTTTAAAGAGTCAAAATCAGTAAGTAGTAATTAAGTATCGTCTGCATACTTCGATATTTTATACACGGTATTCCCAACCAGAACCCCGTTGATTAAACGGTCTCGTCGTATACAATTGGCCAAAGTTTCGGTGGTTAAAACGTAAAGGTAAGGTGACAAAGGACATCCTTGACGGATTCCTCTATATATATTGAAGTTTTGAGAAATAAAACCGTTTACGTTCACAGAAGATTTTACGTAACCGGTCTTGTAGATTATTTGTATCCATTTTATAAAGGCTGGTCCAAAATTCATTTGCTTTAAAGTATTAAATATGAAATTCCATTCGATGCAATCGAATGCAGAAAAATGATCTACTGAGACCAATAAGAAACTTTTGCTGTAATATCTAGCGTATTCTATGATATTATATAGTATCATGATGCTGTCTGTTATATCTCTGCCTGGGACAGCACAAGTTTGGTAAGGATTCACCAGCTTACGCATTACCTTCTTAACTCGGTTGGCGATAACCTTTGCCAATATTTTATAGTCCATATTTAATAGAGTCAAAGGTCGCCAATTCTTTCTATCCTTCCGGTCTCCTTTACCCTTATATAGCAAGGATATTACGCCATGGTACATATCCTCTGTTAGGTAACCGTTGTCGAATACAGTGTTATATAGTACCGATAACATCGGAACTATTATGGACAAGAAAGTAGTATAAAATTCGATCGGAAGACCATTCAATCCTGGAGATTTGCCGGGCGTGAATTCCTTTGTGGCCGTCTCTATTTCATCTCTCTTGATTTCACATTCTAAATTCTGTTTTTCTTCATTGAAAAGTCTGGCATTTCCGTTACGCAGAAATATATCTTCCGCTTCGTTCTCTGTTGGTGAACTCTGAAACATATTGACATACTGTAATCTTATTTCGTAGAGTACCTGCTTACTCCCCGTCAATTCACGTCCGTCCACGGCCCGGATAGCATCTATTCGTCTTTCTGCCGCTGAATTTTTATGCAACGTTTTGGCAGTTTCAACAGTGCAACGGTCTTCGGTAATATTTTTGTAATGCGTGTTTTGCAAGATATTACGAATTTCGCTACGCAATAGTGAAGTGAGCTCTTTAATAACTTCTGTTCGTTGATTACGCACAGTTACATTGAGTGGATCTAGTATTAGTTGTGATTCAACTTGATTAAGTTTTCTGGTTATAGCTATTTTGTGAGCTCGCCGGTCCCTGACTACTTCTTGGTATAGCTCGATACAACCAAATTTTATATTTGTCTTAAAGTCAATCCAGCGGACTTCCACATCTGAATGTGATGCATTCCAGAAATATTCTGCTTGTATACGGACAAGCGTTTCAAAACTTTTTTCGGGAAGTAATGCAGGTTTGAGTTTCCAGAAACTTGGACCTTGTTCGAGTTTAATTTGGTCAGTGATGTTAATATGGGCAGCAAAACAGCAGTGATCTGATATTTCTGTGGCAACTTTTTCTATCTTAATTTTGCCTGTCATTGTATGTCGCGATACATATATTCTGTCTAGTCTTGAAAAGGTGTGATGTATCTTAGAGCAAAAAGTAAACAAAATTTTGGACGGAAATTTTGCTCGAAATATATCAACTAGGTTATTTTCATTAATAAAAAAACCTAATTCTTCATTACCCCATTCTCGGTTATCCACTCGAGTAGACCTATCTAGACGGTGGTTCAAGACGCAATTAAAATCACCTAAAATTATCCTATGTTCGGTTGTTTGAAAGACATGACTAATGTCACGATGAAGGGAATTATAGAAATCAGCCCTATCGTCTCTTCTGGCAGGTGCATAAATGCCCAATATTCCAAAGTTGCGCCAGAGAAGGATATTTCCGCGTAAAGTAATCTACCTCGAGAGACAACCGCAGTTCGATTAACTCTAATATTGGCTTTTTTGCGAAATAATAAAGATACGCCTGTTTTACAGAATTCTTCATGATACGTAATAAAAGCGATGAAAGTACTTCCAACAGATCTCTCGAAAAGCTCAATTTCGCTTTTATTCCTAAAATGCGTTTCTTGAAGGCACACGATATCGTATATTTTTATAAGGTCGAGAAGATTTTGCATTTTTTTTAACCGGTGTCCAATCCCTTTGCAATTTAATGTTGCCACAGAAATCATGTATTAACTGTTACAATTTTTGCTACATTTCAGGCCAACCAAGCTAGACCTGCTGGCTGACCTTTTAACTGCTTTTACTCTTTCTTCCAAAGCTTTAAACTGACATAATTCACGGAAACAGTATTTACCTGCAGCCATTAGATCTCTTATAACCGTGAGCATTTGGCCAAAATGTTTCGCACCCCATTTTTCTCGCGTTCCGTCGTTTCCAACTCCGTTGCCGTAAAAAATATCGTTTTTGCTTGATGATTCCACCAATAAAGTTCCCTTTGTCGCCAACAGTTGTTTAGCATGACTTGGATTTTGTATGTACTTGCCCCAATTACCTTTCCATAGTAGGTCCAAGGCCCGTTCCCGCCATCCATATTGTCCAGTTGGCCATTTGATTGTAGACCCGATTCTTTTGGCATCACTACCTGTTGTTGTTCTCATCACTTCGTTGTATGCCTTCATATTGTCGCATTCGATCGCTTTTGTTGCTACCAAAAACTGCTCCACCGATGTATATTGCTTGCCGTGCAACTCGATTTTACATTGAGCAAAATTGCTAAGGGCAGCATTTGTCTTTGATTTACTGAAAAAAATAAGTATTTTTATTATAAGTTTTCCTTAAAACGTCTTTAATAACTTCCGCACCTTCAATGTACGGATCAACTATCACTTCTAAATTTTTATCGTTTACAACTAACGATACCATTTTTTGAGATAGTTTACTCCAAACCTGCGCGATTGAAGCTTGGTCACTAAGCGAGAGGGCTCTCACTCTTCTACCGATACTTGGTTGTTCGTCAAAACTTACAGAATTCGTCCGTACGTTTGTAACGTCTTCACAGCTTGTAGCATTTTCCGATACTTCATGATCATTGGTATCGTTTGATGACGGTTGTACAGGCGGCCAATGAAATTCCGATGTTTTTGGATCATCCATTGTTGGCGTTAGCTTCGGAATTTCTGAATTTTGAGAATCCATTTGTTGCTGTTGCATCGGTGGAAAATTATCTTGATCCACTGTGACCTGTCGAGTATTGTTTTGTACAGCACCAGAATAACTGCGAGGTTCGATGTAACGACGTTCCAAAAATGTGTCAATTGTGCACTGTCGCTTTATATGTCCCTTACCAAGACATTTGCGACACCACTTCGGCATTCCGTAGTGCCACAATTCAAGCCTTATCGGTTGCTTTAAAATCACTGAAAAATATTTTACAAAGCCTGGAATCTCAAAGTCTCGTGACACTTCGACCCATACTCGTTTCGCTGTAGATCCAATACCCCTACCAGTAGTACCGTACTTGGTGGTACCTTTGTATGGCACTGAAAATAAATCTGATTTCGGTATTGCGCCATTCTGCTTAAGGTATGCTAATATATTAGATTTAGGTTCCAACGCTGGCAAATTATGAATATACAACGGAAACCGGTTTAAACGGCTCTTGCTTCGGCTCTCGGTAGTTCAAGTTCTACACTAATGCTATTTATCACCAATTTTCGCCGTATAACTAAATCTCTTTTCGGTTTAGATTCAAAAATCAATTTTAAAACGAAGGGAGAGACTCGTCGAAGATCTGTGGGCCACAAATGCTCTTCGTTTGCTTCACAAATGGAGTTAGCAATTTGCGAATCAGATAATTTATCTAAGAAATTACTCTTTAAATTAATAAATGCTGTTAGAACAATGATTTCCAACTTACTTTGTTCAAGTCTGTCAGTAACTACCGATAGATCATACCTATCGCCCCAGGTGTTGTCTTCCTGTTCAGTCGCCATCGATTCCGATTCTCTGTTATCGCATTGATTTCGGGATGTTGCGATTCCATCGTTACACGAGGCATCATAATGTTGCAACTTTGTCGCCGTGTGTTGATAATCGATATTCATCGTTTCCTCTGTATCCTTGTCGCCTTCATTATTTGTTTCGACTAAAGCACCCCCACTGAGCAGGTCCGCCGCCAGAGTCGCAGTGTCGTGGATATTGATCCCGAACTGCGAATCAGCAGGACCAGGCCGCTCAATGTAGGATTTTGCGGGCGCCAGGCAACACTGGGTGGGTGACTTCGTACCCGTTCCCGCTCGCTGTTGAGTCTTCTTTCGGATAATAACCGACTTCGCTATTTCCGCCGTGTCTTCATCGATGTCGCTTCCTTCTAAAATAGCATCAAGATTATTAATTAGCTCTTCATCTGAAGAGGATCCCGTTTTCCGCGAGCGGAAAGGAATGCCTCTGTTACAATCACCGGTCTTTTCTAACCTAATATTTCGTTCTGCTTCGGTATTTCCAGCTTCACGCTCTTCTTCACAGATTTAATCTCTCATAGAGGATCCTCCCGAAAAGTTCGATTTTGAGTGACCAGGTCCACGCCAGACCGAAGCACCTTCAGTGTCCTCCGAGACAACCGCTTTACATCCGCTTAGGCCCGCGGGCCTTCCCTCGAAAGGGCTCGGCAAAGGGTTGTTTGTAACAGTAAAGAAATCTATGAAAAAGAAAACTATAAACAAAATACGAAAAGAAATACTTACCGTCTCAATTTCACTTGGGTTAAAAGCAGATAAAACAACGCTTCCAGTTAGTTGTTGTCGACCAGCTACAGAAGTTAAAGGGTTCAACTTATGGCTTTAATATTTACCAAATTTTTGACTGATTTTTCCGTGGAAACATTTTTTGCGGCATCTAATGCTAATTCATTTAGACCATTCGTACATTATGGTATGGTTAATTCGTGAGTTATCAATTTCAAATATATACTTTGCAGTGTCTAACTAAATTTATTTCGGTAATTCGGTGATTAAAATGTTTCAGATGTCGTAAAGAAACAACATTGTCTAGGGTGTTTGCAAACCTGTTCCTATAAAGTTCTGGGCGGGAAAGCAGTGGAAATGTTTTACGGAGTACTACAATAAAAATGCTACCGTATAAAAACTTACTAAAACGTAGGGGTACTTAGCCCTGTCATGCTTATACGACAAGCCATGGCCTTAAATATTTGGCTTTGTCGTAACCATTGTTGCACTGTATGATAGAATTTGAATTTTCGTTGTCCATATATCATGCGGAAACTACTGCAAGATGTATTTACCTAGATGGTTACTATTAACAGTCGTTTGGATTTGTGGTCTCAAATCCGGTCGGCTTTGACTTTTCCCGATGTAAAGAGAGTGGATATAAATTGACTTGCGCAGGCAAAGGTTGTTTAAAATTGGCTGATCCGAACAAGTTTGGCAAAATTAATTTGAGGATAAAAATGGCGTCTCAAATCGGGTCAATGTAATCAGGACTTAACATGTCACTGGCAAATGGTTACTTTTGCTCTATTGCCACTCGTACAACAAATTTCGTTTTGCTATAGTGCCACTCGTACAACAAATTTAATTCATATTGCTATAGTGCCACTCGTACAACAAATTTGATTCATTTTGCTATAGTGCCACTCGTACAACAAATTTGATTCATTTTGCTATAGTGCCACTCGTACAACAAATCTGATTCGTTTTGCTGTAGTGCCACTCGTACAACAAATTTGATTCATTTTGCTATAGTGCCACTCGTCCAACAAATCTGATTCGTTTTGCTGTAGTGCCACTCGTACAACAAATTTGATTTATTTTGCTACAGTGCCACTCGTACAACAAATCTGATTCATTTTGCTGTAGTGCCACTCGTACAACAAATTTGATTCATTTTGCTACAGTGCCACTCATAGAACAAATTTGATTCATTTTGCTATAGTGCCACTCATAGAACAAATTTGATTCATTTTGCATATTGATATTTAAGGTTATATAAATCGAATCTGCACGCGCAACTTGCCTAAGCGCACGAATCATAGTGTAAATGTTACGCTAGCTCAAGATCGCAGTAAACTTTCGACGACACGATGTGAAGTTTTCTACTTGGCCTTCATTTGATGTTTTCAGCACCCTGATATTGGGAGACTTCATACGATCTTAGTATAAATATTATAGCTTTTCGTCATGCAGGTGGAAGGACCGCACCACTAATGCGGCGTTCACGTTATAATGTCCCCAACGTTTGGAACCTATGTACACCACACAGTGTCAGGCATACTGTTGACAACAGGGTGTCTTAGACACCCCATGTTTTTAATAAATTTTTTCAAAGGTAGCTAGTTACGCGTATTACAACTTCTCGACAGTGTCAGGCACACCATGTCTTCTGGCAGTTTTATTGACAGTGTTCGGAATTATTTGAGCAATGTTCATATGGGCTAGATACAAATATCGTAAATTTTGAAAAAACTACACAGGACAGTTGACTAATAAACCGCATTAGCTACAGACGGTGTCCGTTATAGTTAATTCGCGCCAAATTGGACGCTAAGGGTGTGTACGACACTGTCAAGAAAAATGAAGTAACTAGGGGTGTGTGGTACACCCTCGGCAATTGATTTACAGTATGGGTGTCACCCTGACTGTCTATACGGTAGGATCGCAACTACAGGGGACAAAAGTTCCAAACAGCGGGGACATTAATTATAACGTGAACGCCTCATAAGGTCGCAGAGGTGTCATTACCTCGCTTGTCGTAGCATTGTTAGGGTTGCAGCGCGATTTGCGAGTGACCATAACTGGAATTGCACGACTGTCGAAAATACGATGTTGTAATGCGAGAATTTTAGGCGTCACTTGCTTGCCGTGCCAACAGCAGTGTCACCAGGGTGTTAGTTGGCGCACCCAGCTTAGCTGGAACGTTGAACTAGCTCAAGACCGCCGTAAACGTTCTACTACACGATGTCAAGTTTGCGCCATAGTCCTCATTTGATTTTTTCAGCTCTCTGATATTGGGAGACTTCATACGGTCTTAGTTTTTATGTATAATATACCTAGAATATACAGGAACTTAAACAGACTCGGTTTTACAGAAGCTTTAAAAACCAAGAATATTTGCATAAATATACCCAGTTGTGTTTACGGGAATACCGGGTATTTCGTTGTGTTTTCCGTATAATTTCATTGTTTGTTACGCATTGTGCTGCATGTTTCACTCGTGCTACTGTAGCTGGGATTTCATAACTTGCTGACGCTTTGTATATATTTTTGATATATACCCTGGAACTGTGGCAATTTTTGTTTCACAAACTGTCTCAATCGAGATCAACATAATAATACAATATTATTTAAGTATTAACAAGAACACATCGTCTACTAACTGCCCTAAAACAGCTTCACTAAAACAGCTATATCTAGGGTTCGCTTAGATGAAAATTGTATTTATGTAACAGGGTCGTTCCGACCCTGCCACGGATACTTTAGGACAACTACA
>JASANE010026517.1:0-28662 GCA_030248225.1 Trileptium ribeirensis
ATTGCTCCGGTTACTGTTACCGGTCCGATCCGGCTTCAGTAGTGGTCCAGTCCGGTCCGATGTGGTCCGGACCGCCCCGGTACTGTCCGATCCAGCGCCAAATATGAAAATTCTAGATTGCTTTTTTCCTAAAATCAAGCTGAAAGAGACAAACTATTTCCGATTACCTGTACCTCCAAACTTATAAAGTACAAAGGTATAACAACGCGTAACAATCGTCATACAAATGCTACAAAATTACAATGGAAATTGCCGCTTTTATGGCCATTATTACAACAAAAGGTACATCTATGGTACAACAAATATACTTTCACAATCAATGGTACAATATCATGATAATCGTGAAAATGGTACAAACTTACATCAAGATACAGGCGCTTATACGGCCTTTAACAGCACAACATATGGTATGAATATAACGATAAAACGGTATGCAATCATGACAAACGTGCGTATTTCGATGCTTCAGTGGGTTTCGTACCCAGTTTGGCCATTTCTGTCGGGTGTTCTACGTTGGGGGATATTCGCAACTAAATGCAAAAATGTTGACCATTACGCTATGGCCAGGATTATTCAGGGAATTCGCCAAAATGTTGACCATTACACTGTGGCCACGATTATCATAAATGTTGGCCATTAGAGTGTGGCCAGGATTAAGGGCTTTCGATAAAATGCTGCCTTTAGGCTATGGTCAGGATTAATCCACCTCGTAACGATCCAGTATGGATCTGTTACATATAGAAATGCATTACCGCAGTAAAGTTTTAATTATGTTCATACATTCGAATTGTAGAGCTGCAACGCCAGCCGGTAGTACGTAACAAAAACTCTCTTACTAAATGGAGATCCTGATTTGAAAGAACGAGTATTCGCACAAAATTTAAAAACCTGGCACTTTTATAATGTGAATTGTTTTAGGCGAATATAAGCAAAAACTAGATGACATAAAAATTATCTGGCGTTCAAATAACGTGTCCGAGGAATCGCATTCGATCAGTTTTCAATCGGTAATTTTATTTTATGACCGGTTCAACGGCACAATTCTCCACCATTGATGCAATTAAATTTCACTCTTAAAATTAGCATTATATGTCATACATATGTCAGGGTGCCCGCCGATAGACCGACCTCATTTTCCCGGATTTTCCCGGACAACCGAAAGGCATTTAAAATTGGTCCTGCCTTTCAGCGGGTACTCTGTATTACGTTTTCTCAGATGAAAACTCTTCAGTGATGCTATTGTGTATTACATACGTGTACATGAGAACGCGTAATTAGTGTCCCGATCAGTTGGTCTTGAGACTCCGGAGGCAAGCGTCGCCCAAATCGCTTTCCCATGAGTGGACCGTAACCATACGTTGGAGAGTTATTGGTCGAGCGCCTTCTGCAGCTCTGGCATCTGTCGTGCTATCTGGGCTTCTTTGTGTTTGGCATCGTCACGAAGGGATTGTTTTTTGGCCTCCAACTCTGCCAATTCCTCTTTGGCTTGACGCTTTTGAGCGTCACGATTCGATGGGCGAACGTTGTTTGAGGTTTTGCGATCTTGAAGCTCGGTTCGATAGCGGTTTCGGGCGGTGCGAAACCATTTGATCATATCGGGAGGTATCGAAACATTCAACGGCCCTCCACTAGCTCGAATACTATCGTAAATCATTCTTAGTCCAATAAGAGACTGTTGTTTCAAATTTTCTATCAACAAATCTTCGTTAACCGAGAAACCACGTTCAATGGAAGCGTTACCGTGGGCAAGAATTAGTACCTTCCTCACAACTTTAAATAGATCTCCAAAATCATCACTGTCGCGCAAAATGTTACTATTTGTCCAGCCGATCTGACTTAACATCAAAGTTGCGAATCGCATGAATCGCCTGCAGACACAGCAATGGTACGGCTAAGATCGTTAATCCATCATTATGACCACAACCTAGTGAGGGGATGGCTGTAGCCGGCAGACACAGCAGTGGGACGGCTAAGATCGTTAATCCATCATTATGACTACAACCTAGTGAGGGGGTAGCTGTGAGCCGACAGACACAGCAATGGGACGGCTAAGATCTTAATCCACATTCTAACCAGATCGTAATTTACATCACCTATTGTTGACTCTCTTTGAATTTCAACGCGCGATTCCCTCGGTTTGCTGTCATCTTGCCGAGTTTTTGATGCATTTCAACCTTACAGGTATTTCCAAATAATTTTGTGCAACTCACGGTTTTGTCGGTAGCGTGACCAGAACGATACTCGATCAGGATCACTAGATCGAACATTAAAATAGAGGAATACACGATTATCCCAATTTCAAGTAATCTTAAAGTTTTGTTTTCCCGGGCAGACATATAGAATTCCCGGATTTCAGTCTTTTTTGGCGAAATTCCCAGATTTTCCCGGACACTTTTGAATTTCCCGGGTTTTCCCGGATGCGGGCATCCTGATATGTGTACAGTGTCATACACTATTTGTGTGGTCTGGTCTACATACACATTTTAAGTGCGACAGTTCATACATTTGTAAAGTATGGATATCAAAACAATTTTGTATGGAATTTCATAAAGCGGTTTTCTCATTTGTCTGAATTTTTCAATACGCTTGTATAAAAAATACAATTGTAACTAATAGAAATTTATCACTTTATAGTATGACATATACAACATAATGTAAGAATCTTCATATATATTTGTATCAAATACCATACGTGCATTGTATTAATTTAAATATTAATTGTATGAAATGCAACATATTATACAATGTATGAATTTTAATATACATTTGTATGAAAAATAATATATGTATTGTATGAATTTTTATATTTATTTGTATGAGATTAAATATATTTAAAGTATAAATTTTCACACATTTTTGTGTTAAATATGATATATCTAATGTGTGAATTTTCATAAATATTTGTATGAAATAAGATACACCTAATGCATGAATATTTATAGTTAACTGCTATTTTGGTACTAATTTTCAATTTTATGATATATCTGCCTTGCATAGCTTAGAAAAATTATGTGCTACAAAACATACATTTATTATCTGATATTTTACATAAATTATGTTCAAATAATCATACATTTTTGTATGCAATTTCATGCAAATCATGTACGATTTATTATACATATCCTGTATGGAATTTCATACAAAGCAATGTGTAACAAGTCATACAATTCTTATGTGTAAATTCATACAAAGGATATGTAAATAATCATACGTATTCTGTCTTACAAATTCATACAAATTATGTACAGTGTGTCATATATACATTTATTGTGGTCAATTTCCTACAATTTATGTTGACATAATCGTACATAATGTACAAAGCGGTACACAATGCATGTATGATTTGTTCGCCATACAAATGCCCGTATTTGTGTTAATTTTTATAAAAATTATAGCTAAATAATATCGCACAATAATTGGATAAAATGACCATCATACAAATTTTAAGAGATAGTCACTCTCCGAATCCGTGCACGGAAAAGTTTTAACATGTTTTGATCTGCTGCAAGTTAACTAATTTTATTTTCCATGTTCCGCCAGCATAGAGTTAGGTGGATTACATTCCAGCGCTGTATAACGCCAATTTTAGTTGAACCGTACACGACTGGTGACCGTCGTACGTACCGCAATCCTCCAAAGATTGACCTGTTGAGGTCGTTTTCTCAACATCGGAGACCCCTGACGCCGTAAAGATGCTGCCCAAGATGATGAGCAGAGCGACTTGCTCTACTACAGTGCCGCTAAGCAATATATTAATATATTATCACGTCTGTCAAATCAACTAAGGTCGAAGCGTTTTTGCGGCATCGTCGACTCGATTGAATATCTCTTACAGGTCATAAATGCACGAAGCAACTATTGCTATATCGTAAACTTAGGCGGCGTCGTTGAAGGTGTAGTGCCGTTAGCATAGAACAATACACCTTCCTTGTACGTCAGGACAGTTTCCATCATTCATGATCCAATTGCGAAGTTGTCGGGGATGGGAAACAAAACTGATATTATTGTCTGACCCCGGATTCCACTTTGAAACGATCTGATAGTGGGCCACACAGTATCAGTATCTGATAGTGGGCCATCAGCAGTACTACAGGGGTTCGGAAAGCTACTTATGATCTTTCCGGGTATATCGCCAGCTTCCAGAATCTTGTACAGGGACTCTGCATGGACCGAGTCGAAGGCGGATTTTGAGACCACGAAGGCGACAGCGACTGGTCAACGACATTCGTACATACTTTGAAGCAGGATTCTCACACTCAGTATCTCATCGACGGTGCTTACTTCCAGACTGGAGGCCGCTCTGCTATTCTTTTTTTATATCAGCGGAACCAACCGATTCATGACATGTTACATGATACATCTGTTACGGCCATGCAGCTAAGGAGATAAATAAACACAGATAACACTTGAAATATTCGAAAACAATTCGAAAACAGATTGCGAACGGTTTGTTAAAGATTGTTCTTATTTCTGTCCATAATTTTTTAAAGATGCAGCAAAATGGCATTTAAATAAACAAGGAAAATACTTTCAAAGTAGCGCCACCGGGACCAATAAGTCGTTGTCGCCTTTTCACAAATCGCTCTTTGTTGCGCACCATACTTCCGATTTTAACTATATCACAAGCAACATTGTCTTCCAAAACACGAACAGCCTAAAAATGGTTTACAACACAGGTAGCTGATATTATGTTAACCATGAAATTCTAGTCTTAAGCCTACAGCCCTTACAAAAATCGCAACTAATATTTGCAAAAAATTAACGAATATCATTTGAATGTTAATTTTTCGCAAACAATACGCGGATTTTTCTTGAAACTTTACACGGAACTGTATTTGTTGTACGTTCTGAAGAAATTTAGTTGCGCAAGCACGATCTTTATAAAAAAGAATCTTAAAAGACATTAAACAATGTTTTACCTCAGGACTAGTTACAGTGACCATATGAGCTGTTGTTTCCATAAATTTTGTAAATGCATATTAATAGGATTTTTGAATCCGTAATAGCCACTGTGATCGTGTGGCTTACTATTTTCTTTTAATTTGAATTAAATTTGAAATGATTGTATCATAGATTTGATATCGAAGTGATTGCAACAGAAATACCAGCGATGCGCTCATAATTTACAATGGCCTGAACACAAAAGGAGGACCCCACACTTTCCAAATCCCCATGTCCGTCAAATTTTCTCATGTGTTTGTCCTCCACTCACCCAAGACCCCTACAATGTTCAACGAAATCCATAATTTGCTAATGTCACTAAATTTATGTATTATATGCTAAATAATGTTTAAACATTGATTACTGCTAATGCTAAAATGCTATTTTATAACCCGAAAATATTTATACAGTTAAAAGTGGTTGAAAATATATAGCATATCGAGCAAATTTTGTTTATCCCGACTTCAAAATTTTACCTGAAAACGAACTTGCCCCCATTCCTCAGAAGGCTGTGGACAGGCCAGCATAGCGCAACGAAGAGTAGGAAATATTATGTTCTGCGAATTTCTTCGCTTTCGGATCAAATTCCTGTCTTAGGAGATAGTGTTAGTCACAGCTTCCAAAATACAGACAATGAACGTAATTTACAGACGAACACACCTTTTGAACCCACGGCCCCGTTGCTCACCCAGTCTCCGAAATTATTGAACAATCGGAATTTGTAGTAGGCAAAGCGGCGGCCGTAGCTACTCGACGTCGATATCCATCATTGCACAAGACAGCGAATATGACGTGGGAATGGTGAGCATTAATGCAGAAAACCAGAAATGTTATGGATTGCTAATTATTAGACCTTTTTATTACCCTGAAGAACTTGCTCTAGACCATAAGTTGTTACTCAAAATACGTGATAACGCACATCTACACAAAGCGCCTCAAACAGCAGCTGCCGCAATGGTTTATGCGAAGACGCATACTGATTGACTCTTAACAACAAATTGCCAACTCAATATTGCATACTAGTACCTCGTCTTATTGCAAAGATGGTGAATTCTGAATATTAAATATGTAATTTAGAGAGACGTAGACAGCTATATTGAGCATTAAATTACAAAACGAGCCACCAAATATCAATCAAGTTGCTTGAATAATTGTGAATATATACCCCATTATTGCGGTCGCAATGTTTTGGACGATAAGAAATTTACTCTGCAAAATCAGACGCAAAACACCCATATCTCTACCGGTTCCGGAAATATTGCCATATTCCTGTATTTTGGGTCCCAAATGCCCATTAAAAACCCTTTTAGACTCAACCCTGCAGCGCACATAATTACAATAGAAGCACATAATTGAATTGCTCTACAAAACGAACCAAACACCCATACCTCTACCTCAAGAGGTTCTGACGATATTACCATTTTCTAGTATTTCGGGTCTCACGGACACATTTTGAAACCATGTGAACTCAAATCTTACATCGTAAGAAAATCTTAGAGGCTTATTTGCTCCACAAAATGAGCACAATTTGACTCAGTTGTCTACAGCGGTTTATCGGGTTACAATAAGTAACATGATTTTTGGGTCCCTTCTGGATCCGAAGCAATCTCCTTTGGTCCGTTTCTTTATGGAAGATGTTGAAATCTGTCTTCTGCCTAGCTAAATTGCACAAACAGAGATTACAAGCTTTCAAATAATGAGCTATCGAGTAAATTAATCCGCCCAAGAAAAGTTGATTTATGCGTGTCAAACATTTCTGGAGGCAAGCTTAACGGAAACGTAATTATATATACAATAATTTGATAACAAAAATAATAATTTAAAGCAAACACAAACTTGTTCGAATGGAACACTTCGCGAAAGAAGTTTTATCATGTCACGCGATTTAATGATAATATACGGATCCCATGTCTTTCTGGTTGTCTTTACAACCATACTGCCTTCAACGACATCAAGTTCAAATTTCACGTGCTGAAATCCGAAGCAAACACAATGTAACTGATCGAACCGAACGGTTGAATCGTAGTGCCTATTCCGTCGTATATGTTCATAAGCCAAAACAATCTGTGACTCAATGAAACAGACAAGCTGCTAAAACATATTTACAATTTATTATAAGTCGGCATGAAAATGTTTTGATGATAAGTGTTGTTGGTCAGTTTTTTTTATATTTTAGAGACAAAACAACGTGTGTCTTGCGATCATGTTAATCAAGTTACAACATTGTTCGTGAAATAAACATTGCAATGTGTGGACGCTTCATGACACAGAAGTCGTCATTTCAGAATCGTCCATCGATGTCCATCTATTTAACTTTCAGCGAAAATTCTGATGAGGTGTCAAAAATTACAATAACTATTTACGGAAACAAAGGATGTACACAGGTGTTTTCAAAATATTTCATAACTCTTCTGCGTGTATTTTAATCAATCATTTTACAATAGTATTTAGGCTTCGCCATGTTTGAGTAAACCCGCGGGTTGTGTCCATGTGTAGGTTCCATTTTAACTCAGCGACATATGATAGTACTAATGTAATCATCAATAAGCTGTCAGCAGCATTCTAATGGTTTTCGACGGAGAAAAAATAGAAGAAATCCTTAGCACACTTACACACCAACACACTACTCATATATATATGACTAGTCAACGTAGCTCAATAACATGACTGGTCAACGGTGCGGAGGACCCGCGTTCATATCATAGTTGAAAAGGAGCGATCGATGTCACAGCGACTTCAAAATATATTCTGTTCTGATTTGATTGGTTGTGTATTGCGCGTAGGGCATCAAGATCGGTTAACATTAGTGATGCGGATCGGACCGTCGATTGGTGGTCCGGTCCACGGTCGGGCCGGACTGGACCGCAGATACCGCTGACCGGATCGCTGAGGTTGCGGATCGGACCGGTCCAGCAAGGCCGGACCGCCGGCCCGGATCGGACCGCTCGTGCTTAGCCGGACCGCACACTAAAACGATATTTGCACTAAACTCCCGTCTCACGGCAAAAATATGTTAACGCTTTAACTTATGATGACTCATCATACATTATTGGTGCTTTTATTTTTTCTGCTTCAACTTCATTGTGTTGTTATGCCTTTTTATTCTTGCGTTGGCGTAGTTGGTGGCACTTTTGTTATGTGCAAATTATGTGTATTCCGAAATTTGAATAAAGACATGTTAGGCGAATCGCTTTCAATTTTTGAATGACAACCTAACGTATCTTCATGTAAATTCCATTTCAGGCCTTTGCCATGGTCCCAAATGGGAATATTTTGCATAGCTTCCAACTCATTTGAGAACTACTCTCGGAAATTCGTTAAAGATGCTTGAAATAAATAATTTGCCTCAGCTTTAAAATTTTTGATATTTTTACTAGTTTCAACACTGGTTATAATATTGTTTTCGTAATTATTCTATATCGTATCTGCAACAGGTGTCCCGAGCTTGGACAAGTGGTGTTCAATGCTACACGCCCACATATTAGGACTGGCCCGTACTGACGGTAACATAGGATCTCCTACCGAAAAGAAACGGATAACGCCATGATGTAATGGTTTAATGCAAATCTGTAGAAACGCTTTCAAGATATATAGCAGCATTCGTGAAAAAAAATTGGTAGCTATTCGCGAAAAAAACTTTGTTCCTAATTCACTATTTATTGAATCAATAACAGCTAAAATTTCGTCCACGATAGCCACATTGGCTAACCTTTTATATATATAAAATATTTTTATTGGGAAATGTACTCTAATTGACATAAGTAATTCTCAATTGAGTTATACATGTGTAAATATTGCGGCACAAACTTATTGCGTCACGTAAAAACTTTTGAATTTTCTTTGAGTCTCAGCGCCGTAAGGACAATGTAAATGTTATATATATAAGAAATTGCCATGTCGAGGCATGAATTTGTTTTCATCGCTTCAAACAACACAGTAACGCCGAAAAATCGTGTTTTTATGGAGAAATTTTACGTCTGATTTTCGTGAAAGAAAAAACAAAAGTGTTGTAAACAAAAATAGACACATAAACAACTTTACACTCTGTAGTGAATCTGCGCTCAGTAATGAATCTGCTGCTTCTGTGCGGAAATATAGTAACGTTATAAATGATCAGAATCGAGTGCTTGAAACAAGGTAGTTCGAGATAATATTGTCGTTATTTTAAGTTTTGTTTTTCTATATTTTCAGTTTAAATAATATAACGTCTTACAGTTATAATACTAATATTATTTCTATATTTTGAATCACAAAAATTTATGGCAAAGTCTAAAGGCAAAAAATACTACTATTATAACATCAAAGAAAAACGATGGACACAGCAATGGCTTCAGCGGGCCGTAGACGAGTACCTAGAAGGCATTAAAGCTGGTAATAAAATTTCAATGGATAAGTTGGTAGACAAGTATGGTTTTAGTAAGTACAGACTATTCGTTGCAGTCAACACAACTCAAGGTAAGCAACGTTCTTACCTTAAAAACTACGGTAAGGCGCGAAGGTCTGATCGGCAGCCGTTTCTCAGTGTCGGTGATGACCAACGGGTCTCAGCAGTAATTCGTCAGTTGGCTCGTAACGGATGGAGCCTTCAACAAAAAGAAATCCCAGAGTTAATTCGGGAATACTGCGTTAGTAGCATAATAATTAGCATTCTGGCAGCAGAAAGGACCACAACAAAAATTTGTGGCAGAATTTTGCGAACGCCACCAATTGACAAAACGTAAGCCTAGCGCACTTTCACAGGAACGTAAATGGGCAACAGCAAATCCGTTCACAGTTTTTCCGTTTCACGATCTAATGAAAGAAGACCTCGATGCGCTGCGCACTGCTGGAATTGCTGAGTTTGATTTAGGGAAACATGTTTACAACGCTGACGAAAGCTGTTTTCGTCACGATCCTGACCCCGGTAAAGTTGTTGGTGGATCAGGTGAACGCACCTACGTAGACAGAATAGGCGAAGGTCATAGCAACAACACAGTGTTGATTAACTGCATATGCGCACGGCGAAATGTATCCACCGAAAATAATATTTGGTGAGATTGTACGAAAACCTGTTGGCCTTGACGATTACGACGTTTCAGTTTCTCAAAAAGACTGGAAGACATCTGAAATATTCGCTGAGTATTTCGAAAATTTTTGTGAAAAAGTTACATGTCGCCCTCTCATTATGATATTTGACGGTCATTCCTCGCATCTGTCGGTGAGAGTTGTCGAAAAAGCTATTGACGAAAAAATTGTTTTGGTAAAGCTTCCGCCCCATACCACAGACAGATTGCAACCAATGGATCGAATGCTTGCGGCCGTGAAGCGTAGGTGGAATAATATCCTCATCGAAGATCTTCGTGTTAGCAATCGTACAGAAGAAAATATCTCGAGCCGAATTTTGTGAATACATTTCAGCTGCTCTGAAAGAGCATTTAACGCCTGATAATATTCGATCAGGTTTCAGTAAAACAAGACTTTTTCCATGGAATCCAGAAAAGTACACAGCAAAGTTGGATGAGCACCTGTTGGCTTGTTCCGAAAAATGGCAAGCAACTGGTAAAAAAGAACTAAGTGAAGAGGAGTATTGTGCGCTTATTGCCAAACCTAAACAGGCCTAAAGTGATCGAACTCCACGAAAGTCGCCTGCCAAAACGTCTGCCATTATTCATTCTCCAGCTTCAGATCCTGTACCACCGTACGCACAACCAGGTGAAGAATACGAAGCTACATGGGTAAAAACTAGCGTATATGTGCCAATGTGGGTAAAACGCGGTGGAGATGATCTACCCGCCAGTCAGTCATCAGCGTCACAGCAAACCCCTACTGCCGGACCAAGCATCAACAGGGCAGCGCCGGCGCGACAATTGTTTGCGGCTGACGAACGACGGGATTATGAAGATAAAATACAAGAAATTATAATGTCCATAACGAAACCGAAATATGCAGCGACAGCTAAAGCACGAAAGGGAGAAGTTATCACCAAAAGCAAATTTCTTACGGTCCGAAAAGTTATCGAAGAAAAGGCAAGAAAGCGTAAAGAGGCTGTCGATAGCAATGGGAAAAGTATCGATCGCGCAAGTTAAAATTTGCCAAGAAAAAAAATCGAAGACATTTCAATACGAAACATCTTCAAGCGAATCGGAACCCTCACTTTCGTCCGACTCAGAGACCGAATCGCTTCATGTTGTCGATACGGGCAATGGCGAGACAGAAACATCTACGGAAGATTTCTACGATAAAACTCAGTCGCGGTTGAAGGACAGCACTGATTCTGGTCTGAACAGAATACATGTCGCTTTCGATAATCCGAACAAGCCATATTTGAGACAACTTATACACATCGATTCCACGCATGGAGCCGAACTGTCTAATAGAGCTAAGTTTAAATTCATGCAGACAGTGACTGGAAGCGCAGTGGAATACGAGTGGCCGCGTCTGGACGATATTTCAGTGGTTTCAGTTCATAACGTCATTTGTGCGCCGCTCGAGCTTGAAGAGACAACAGTGAGAGCTGTGAGCAGCACTCGAGTTGCAGGCAAGAAATGTTACGTTATCAAAAATGATAAATATATGTTGCAAAAGGCGTTTAGCAAGCTTATGGCCAAGCGTTCAGTGCTCTAAAATGCAACACAAATACCAAGGTGTCCTTACAGTTGAGTTTCAAAGTCATATAACAGTATTTTTTTATTAGAAACTCCGTTGGGTGATGTTCCTGAAAGAAAAAACATGTTTTTGTTTTAGCGAACAATTGTTATTTTTTCGCGAATTTGTCGCAAAAGAAAAAACATTTCTTTCGGCATTTCTTGACGTGGTTCCGTGCTGCCGGTAAAAACAGTTTTGTGCATTAGCACTGTACGTCTATTGCTGTTTATCGAATTATGCTTCGTTCGTTGTTTATGAAATATTAAATGCGTTTTTTAATGCGTTTGTTCTTTTTCGCGAAGGTTACTATAGCTTATAACACCAATGCTATACTGACGAAAGTGTATCACTATTGCACATCAGTCTCCTAGTAGTTCCGCACCATGATATATGCAGTTATTAAAAATTGGTGCCGATTTACTTCATTTTGTGGATGCATAGTAGATAACGCGCGACTTTGTGGAATTATTCTTCTTGAGCTATTTTATTGTACAATGCTCTCATAGGTTTTCACGTCAAAAAATGAACATTATCCTATTTTAGACAAACCTGTGTGTATTTTAATATAATAAAACAGCATAAAGTTCGTTCAAATGTCGCACGAAACTGTACAAGATGAAACTGAAAGTGTTGACAAAACAGCATGTGATTCTGATCGTAAAAATATCACATTGTAGCGTACAAGTACTTTACTGCACCAATAACTGAAGAGCCGAAGTTTAAATGTCTAATGCAGCGTTCACGTTACAATGTGCCAGCTGTTTGGAACTTTTGTCCCCCTGTAGTCACGACCATACCGTATAGACTTTCAGGGTGACACTATAATGTAAATCTATTGCCGAGGGTGTACGACATATCGATAGCTACTGCATTTTGTCTTTACAGTGTCGTACACACCCTTAGCTACCAATTTGGCGCGAATTAACTATAACGGACACGTTTGCAGCTAATGCGGGTTATTAGTCAATTGTAGCGTGTAGACTTATTTAAATTCTCGATATTAGTGTCTAGGCCATATCAACATTGAAGACAATGGCGCACACCCTAAATAAAACTGCAACAAGACACGGTGTGCTTGATACTGTCGAGATGTGGCAATACCCCTAGCTCTAGCCACATTTGAGAAAATTTATTAAAACCATGGGGGTGTCCAAGACACCCTGTTGGCTACAGTGTGCCTGGCACTGTGCGGTGTAAATAGGTTCCAAACGTTAGGACATTATGGGACATTATAACGTGAACGCCGCATAAAGTGCAAAAAACAGTTGTCTATATAACTTAATTAATTTTAAATTACTGTAATGGTCTGCTCCATCAGTAGCGTTATGCTTGGGTAGTATTTATACTCAATTTATAACTTTCAAACCTCGGCAGTCTAACACTTTCCTTCTAGTAATAGGCAAACATTTTGTGTTCTGCTGATTTTGGAAAAAAGCAATCTAGAATTTTCATATTTGGCGCTGGATCGGACAGTACCGGGGCGGTCCGGACCACATCGGACCGGACTGGACCACTACTGAAGCCGGATCGGACCGGTAACAGTAACCGGACCGGTCCGCATCACTAATGAATATCTTGTTTCGCTACGCTGAATGCGACGATCTGGAGCCCAGCTCGAATATTCCATACCTTTTCAGAGGTCTTCAATGTGTTAATAATATAATCTCGATTCCCAGATTGAAGTCGTAGAATATAGGTCTTTATTTACGCTGAATACGATGGTTTAACTATCTAAAGTACAGCACAAATATTTCACGCCTTTTCAGAAGTCTTCAGTGGGTTCAGGATCAAAATGCTCACTTTCCAGAATATAATGTCTTCAGTTGTTAGGTGATGTTTAACGTGCAGAACATCAAAAATGGTCTTTTATGTAGGTTTTTCGGTATGCTGAATACGATGTTATTATGACCTTCAAATCAGTCACGTGTGCGAGATAATAGTCTATGTGTGGTTTTTTAAAGTTATTTTGGCACTACTAGAATATCTGTGTCTACAATAAGACACTGCTACGGTTTTATTAGTGCACAAAATTTACTACTGGAATATCTGTGTCTACAGTAAGACACTGCTACGGTTTTATTAGTGCACAAAACTTAATACTGGAATATCTGTGTCTACAGTATGACACTGCTACGGTTTTATTACTGCACAAACTTAATTACTTAAATAGTTCAATTCCATTTTTTATTGTCTGAAACAATAATAATTATTATTATTACTGTTATTGATAACAATTTCAATAATTTCAATTCCACCGTGATACACACAAAACGTTGATCTGTAATGTACTAACGTTGACCTCTAATGTACTAATTGCATGTGTGTATGTAAAAGGGTTATTGGCTGTATATTAATATTACTTGTTAAGAAAGACTTTGTTTCAGCCAATAAAAAATGGAATTAAACTAAGTAATTAAGTTTTGTGCAGTAATAAAACCGTAGCAGTGTCTTACTGTAGACACAGATATTCCAGTAGTAAATTTTGTGCACTAATAAAACCGTAGCAGTGTCTTACTGCAGACACAGATATTCCAGTAGTGCCGCAAAAACGTTACGTAAACTAATATATAAAAGGGGTATCACCGAACAATTTACAGCTTCAACAAAACCAGTAGGTAAATAGTCAAAGCCAGAAAAAGTCAGTATTTTCGACGCCATAGGTATCTACAAATCGTTGATACAAGTTTAACTGATAATTATTAAATACGTACATGCTCTTTCAACGAATTTTTGATCAGCGGTACGCATTCACGTAGGTACTTTTCCCTATATTTCGGAAAGAGTACGGCAAACGACGACTCGGCGACCATTCCATGCGGATTGTCTTCTTTGGAAAACGTAGCAATGTTCCAATAATGTGGATCACCGCCAGGCGGCAATCCGTCAGTTTCAGTCATATTAGAAACACTTAATAACTTTTTCTTAAAATTACAGTTTTAATTGAAAGTTATTGTTCCTGAGCTACATGATAATTTAAAATCCACCATGTCCAGAATTGATCGCTTCACGAACAACTGCCAAAATGTGCCTTGAACGCTGTAAACCACCTATCACGTTATATTAATCGAAACTTCATCATGCAATGAATTCTTAGCGCAGCAGTGTCAAAGTTTGGGTAAAACGCTTTATATGTTCCCCTCTATGAACTACTCCAAACTTGGGCCTTATGTCATTACGATATAAAACCACTTCTACGTTATATTAATCAAAACTTCATCATTCAATAAATTCTTAGCGCAGCAGCGTCAGACTTCGGGTAAAAACGCTTTATATGTTCCCTCTATAAACTACACCAAACTTGGGCTTTATGTCATTACCATATTTGTGCAAACAAGTGCGTAGAAATAACAGTTCAGCATGTGTAGCTGTGCCAGCTACGGTTACAAGCCACCAGCACGCGTAACATTTGAGCCTATACCCGGCGAGACCCGCGGGTACTGGTACCCGCGCACAGCTTTAACTAAAAGTTTTAGAAATCCTTGAGATACTAATGTAACAAAAAATTTTATGGCCAATGGCACAGACATTTTGAACACAACAAAACGTGCATGCGGGCGGTGTGTAATAAAGTTTTAGGTTATTCCTAGCGCGCCCTGTACAATTTTGTAGTTACCCCTACGCAACGTTTAGAATGACGCAAAATTTTTATTGCCTGTGCTATTTGCTCGTTTGGGACATTTATACTGGTACGGAGTGCCGCCGAAGCAGATATGGAATATTGTGTAGCGTAGAAGAAATCCCTCGTCTTTCAGTGCGTCGTTAAAATATAACTCGACATGAGGGTATGTCCTATAGGTGCACGAATTCCGTCGGCTTAGCGTGGGCTGATGGCACGGCTGGGGTGCGGAGTCAAGAGTACACAAATTTTCTGGAGATCACAATTTCCCAAAATTTTCTCGTGGATATCCTAATTTTCCCCTATTTCTGCTAAAATGTTTCGCAATTTTTCCAGAGGGGTAGCCATGGGCTCTAAAAATGAATTGTAGGATTAACAATCAATTACATGATGACCAAACAACTAATACTAATTGCGACAGTCACCATTGAATTATTGCAGTTATGTACACCTTGTGTTCATCTTTACGTCCAAATCTAAAACAAAATAAAAACGAACATAAATAACTATAGAAGTACATATTTCTAGCTGCTACATTTTTACTGGTACACAAAAAATGCGTATGCTTAATTAAGCATAGGCTTATGCTTAAAAAATTTTGGGAAACAAGCAATATAGTTTATTGCAAACTTCGATATTTAATATTAAAAGATTTATTTAACCAAAATTATGCTAAGTAATTTACACAGCAAAAACAAGCTGAAAATTCTACTTAATATTTAGCAGTATTTTATTTGCTTAAATTTTAAGTTTTTAAGCATAAAATTTTGTTTAATATTAAACTTAATTTATGTTAAACATTTTAGGACCTAATTTAGCATAATCGTATATTCTGCTGAATAATCAGCATAGTTATGCTAAAACTTAGCATAAGATCCTACATAATATTTATCAAAGCTTAACGATTGCAAGATATTTAGCATACCTATGCTTAAAAATATCATATTGCTAATTATTCAGCATAAACATTTCGAGTCTATGATGTTTCATACCATATTATGGTTGAGTTCGCGTAGAAAATATCGTAGACTAGATCACTTTCCGAGGTTACAATCGACTTTAGAAACTTAGCTGTGAATGAGAAACAACGTGGATATAGTGCCAGATGATTGAAAGATGGCACGGCCTCTACGTAGGAAGCCGCATCATATATATCATATATACTGGACTCTCCAAATTGGGGCCTGGCATTTTTCGGTTCCCCTGGTTCAAAATAGGTGCCCCCGGTGCATTGCCTGTTGACAAAATCGATGCAAAATACATAAAATTCGTAAAAATTCTGTTCCGAAGTAAAAAATTTCGCAAAATTTGCTTAAAAACGATTTTTCTCTCCACCAAAAGCGTTTTGGTGGTGTTTATGAACCATTTTTAGCTGTTTTTGTCTTGGAAATTCGGGCGGCCCGCGGTTCTCAACCAGGCGGACCGCGGTTCATGCCCCCTGGCTATTTTTTCAGCGAATGCAGAGCCCAGATATACTATGTGCTTATTTCTTATCCACATACAATTCCCTAATTGTGTATATAACAAATTTATATAATACATCACAAATCATAATACAATATAGTAAAAACCGGGATGTTTTCCGCAGAACCGTTAAATACAATCGATCAGATCATACGAATTTTCCCTTATCTATTTTTCCAAACTTAGTTTTGCGCCGAAGCACTTAGTCCAATGGAACCCAACCAGTCAATTAAATAATTGGAAATTTGCACCAATGCGGGAAACCCTCTATCCTCCCTACGCTAACTTGACATTTTTTACATAATACCGATACGCCAAAACTTTACTATACAGGGGCACGTTTCTCTCACTGTATTAAAGTTATGGTATAAATTTTTCGTTACAGTGAGCTTGTCACATTGAGCGAGCCGATACTGCAAAATTTTTGCACATGCACCTATATAAAAAATTGTTGCTAAAAGAGTCGTAGAATGTGGCGATACTCAAAATGTGAACACATTTTGAAATTTACTTTTTAACCTAAAGAACATTATCCTGGGGATTGCATGCACAATAAAGGTATAAACACATCATAATTTCACCATGCCAAGAAAATGTATATATTGAAGTAAAACAAACAGCGTTATTCGGTGGATGCGCATGACATAGAAGTGTAAGAAAGCTTTAACGGCATAGTCGACGTTATACTATGCAGTCTTTGGGCCGTGTTTTCCATGTCAGTTAGGCAAGATTTACTTACTTGCTTAAATTTTAACCAAAAATAGTAACTCCATCACCCCTGAAACCTGAGTTTTACAATCAACACTCCTACTTTTGTACAACTAGATTTCAGTGTATACAAAAGTGGCTCAAAAGTTACTTTACTCAGTCCGGTATGGATAAATGGGAATCGATTAACACAGCGACAGGTATCTAGAAACGTAGTTATAAAAACGAGTTCAATAAACCGCGTTATCATGAACATTCTGTTCCGAACCAGACTTGAAGTGATAGAAGTATAAACAAGTAATATAAGCTGATGAGGATATATTTACTTTCCACCTATAGGCACGCCTACGTGACTAGATGCTCGCAGTTAGAACAGCTAGTTACAGCTCAACACGGATAGACAAAGATTACAGTTTAATTACCCATCTTTACGGATGAAACACAAAAATACACCGTAACAAACTTTATCAACGTCCGGAAATTATATATATTGAACCTCATGAGCATCGACTGGTAAACAAACGTCATGGTATAAAAGAACACATCCAAACATAAATAGGTATTTTTATGGTTTAGATGAGACACATCTTATTAAATAACAATATATCTTTTCTTCCAGAATGCATATGAAGCAATTTTTAACAAAATTCTAATTTATTGATTACAATAGCGGCCAGATATATGTATATGCACACTCGAACGAATATGTACTTATAGCGTACATTTTTAGTTTAGAATGTATGTATTCTTTTCGCCGAAGAAATGTATCGATTATATTGCATATACTATTAAGCTAAAGTCAGGTTGCCCGCACAAGTTACATATATACAGCTTGTCATCCTCGATATACAAAGCCTATACCTAGCCTAAACTAAAATTCTTATATATGAGCCTTTTAATATTACGTTTAACGCTTTTTTGAGGGCTACCGCCCTCGAAGCTCCCACCCAACAATCGTTATACAGGTTATGACATCTTCGATATAATATACTCAGTCTACACTTGAAACCAACCGAAAATCATTATATTTATTAAGCTTAACAATGCTTAGTCGGGACAATATTATGTAGAATTAACACAGTTTAAAGTTGGCTAGATTATAAGAATAGTATGGAACCTTCCAGTGGTTACAGCAAGACAAAATCTTAAACTTTTTGCAGTTGCACAACAAAATATACCATTAAACTTACATAAATTACTATTGAAAGCAAATATGTAGCAGCAAAAAAACTATAGCTCGAACGTAGTAAAGCTACTCACCGGTGCGTGACTGTGTGGCAAGTATGCTTTGGTTGACATCATCTTTTCCACGAATTTTCAGAGAGAAAACATATTACTCCGCTCTTTAAAAAAGTACGTGTATGCCTATCTTGTCGTTTATATACGCAGGGTGAGAAATGTAAAACTTGGCGAAAACTACGTTTAATAATGTAATTCCATTGGTAAAACAATAATTATGACACTTGTACACATCTTGTTAATCTCTAAAAAGGTCCAACGCCCTCCTTAAAACCGTATCAAACAATTATATGAGCACCACCGTAACAATAAAGCAGTTTTCTGTAATCATGCTTCATATACAACTTTCTTTTTACAATTATTTACAATTTTTCCTACGCAGTTGATTCAGTGTGTAACCTATAGCTAGTGTTTCCTTAATTTATTTATAAAATGTTAAGTTCATATAACTACTACAACTTACAATATAATGATCCTAAGATACTAACATGAAAATACAATTATATTTTAAGACCGGATGTACAAGCGTATCCCGCAAACTATGTACTCACAAAGGAGCAAATCCCTGTATATTTGCAAAATAGGCAGCTCAATATTAGCTGTTGTCACACCATGGGAAAGTCAACTGTGGCGGGGATGCTCCGATTACATAGCTACATACATGCATGATTGTTATACAAACTGATTAAGATAAAAGTATTAGTATATGTACATGTTTAGGCATTTACATACATTGGTCAACACAAATAACATCAAGCAACAAAAATATAGTTCTCGATTTAGCTGAGCGCCTTCTTCATTACGATTTTTATATAACGCTACATGGTACATGAAGCCAAATACTAGAGCCGATTTAGTAAGTACACACAAGCGCTTTCCTCAAACAACACGAATCATCGCTGCACCGAGACTCAGTAACAACAAAAAATTACATCTCGTTGAATTGAGCATGTCTAAGAATAGAAATTTTTAGCCATGTAAGTGAAGCAGTGACATCAACATTTTGATTACCTGAAACTATCTGAAGCTCAACAAAAAATACAGACAAACTGCGAAAGGTACATACAGTATGTATAGCTACGTAATGCACAGTACATAGCGTACAAAAGCCATTAACAACAAGGTGTAATAATCATCCCCTGAATCCAAAGACCGTTATTTTTTGAGCAAATACACAGCTACGGGCACAAAATAATAACCGCAAAAGTTATTGAACAGCGGCTAATTTTTTTACGAACAGTTCTAGAAAGATTTGCTTTTATTTTTATCCGAAATGTAGTATTCAAAAAATGTATTATTATTAATATTATTTTTAATGTATTATATATTCTATCCTCTTAAGATCATAGGAACCAGCAAAACGACTAAGTGCATTAATACGTGGTTTGTAAAATTTGCTTATTCTGTTTATAAGTTCTTTAATTTACATTAATAGTTTTTAAAAGTATTGTATACGGTGGCTAAAAGTCATTATTTTCAAAAATCAAAGCACCAAACTGTCGGTAGCGATACAATACTGTAAGAACATTATGCTATATAATAAAACAACGTAATAATAATTTAGTTTGTGAAAAATCAAATATTTTATTTAGAAACTTAATGCAATGGTATTAATATACAGTCGCGGCCAGAAATAAGTGCAATCGAAAACGATTAAAATCCCAATGGATCGAAAATTCATTTAAACGAAGTCGAAACCGATCGAAATTTCGTTTAATCGAAATCGATCAAAATTTCGATCGATTATTTTGAACTTATTTCTGGCCATGACTGTAGTTTGTTTAGCCCAAAAATAAGGTCGATGATAATAACATATCAAAAGTAGAATAAGTTGAAAATCTTAAATTTAAACGAAAACCGATAGAAACTATTTAAGATGTCGCTTCATCCGCCTAAAACCAAAGCCCGAGTGTTTACATTGTTAACACAAAACATTATAAACGGTACCTATGCTAAATTTAGAATATGAAAGAAAATAGTAAACACAATTATTATCTTATAATGTAATTGCCGTATGTCTGTCTGTGTGTGTCCCAAGTTTTGGATTTCTCACACATTTTTGATCATAACTTTTGAAACTGTTTATAGATTTTTATGCGGTTTTTTGTTGGGTAGGAAATCGACATGGGAATGCAGGGACAATATTTTTGGGCACCCCTTATGGTTTTTTCACAACCCACCCCCCTTGAAATAAAAAATAGTGTCATTTTATACGTTTTAATGGTGTAACTTTTCAACTGCTTCATGGATTTTGACGAACTTTTTTTCATTTCTTTAAGACAAGCCGAAAGCATCGACAAACATTTGCAAAGGGGATGTACCCCCTAATTGGGGGACCCCCCTTTAAACTATCTTACAATGTAATTGCCGTATGTCTGTCTGTGTGTCCCAAGTTTTGCGTTTGTCACATATTTTTGACCATGACTTTTGAAAGCGCTTATGGATTTTTATGGGGGTTTTGTTGGATAGGACATCGAATATGGGAATGCACTGACACTATTTTTGGGCATCCCCTACGCTTTACTCACAACCCACTCCCCTTTGATTTAAAAAATAGTGTCATTTTATTGGTTTTCACGATGTAAGTTTTCAACTGCTTCATGGATTTTGACAATCTTTTTTTTAATGTCTGTCTGTTTGTTTTAATGTCGACATTTTGACACACCCGTAAGGGTGTAATAGTGTTTTCGCTATTTTAACACATACCAAACGAGGGATGAAAAAACAGAGTAAGTTTGTATTTTTTATAAATGTCATAACTTAAAAAATACTGTTTTCCGGAAGAACGGGGCCGCAGGCCCACTCTGCCATACCATCGGCGCGAAGCGGGCCGAAGGCCGGCTTTCGCGCTGTTAATACATAAGTCAGTAATTTATAGGTTCACAGACGTGTTATGATATACATTAAACAGTTCTCACATGAACTTTCTCGTTTTCCCTTTCTTCGGCAATAGTGCACCAATGTTCCACAGTTTTTGTTCAATTAGTTTTTCAAACGTACGCTGCAAAGGTTTTTTAAAATAAACCATTGCCGCTGCGACTCTGACTCATGTATTCATCGAGCTGACGATCCAAATCCTCAGCTTTAATTTCAACTTTCGGCCCTCGACGCCCGCCGCGACCTCCTCTGGAATTGCCACCACGGCTGCGACGAGAAGCGAATCCACCACGATTACCACTACCGCTTCTAAAGCCGCCACCCCTACCACGGTTCCTAGAATAATTATTATTTCATATGTCAACAAAATAATATCAATAATCACTGACTCTACAATAAATGACAAAGTAAGAACGAAACGTAAACTCAGCAGGAGACCAAAATTATTTGATATAACTTCGGCAGTGTTCTATACACCCGTTATTGTATACTGCTATCAGTATAACGATTTATTATTAAGGTTTTACTAATTGTTCTCACTCTAGTACAACGCCTCTCCACGCACTACCGCTAAACTCAACATTTTCATACTCAATTTTTTCAACAGTGCAATGCTTACAAACACCAGACGACGACAAATAATAGGTCGGATATAGTTTTCTACACATTCATTATTGTATACTAAGCGCAGCAGAACAACCTAATTAACCTTCACCAGTATTTTTCCGCAGCTAAACATTATGTCTATATGCACGCATTACCTCCAAACTCAATTCTTACATGCTCGGATTAATTATTCAATCGTGCAATGATCGCCAACCCCCGAGAGTATGCAACAATTGGCAAGATTGTGGAACAAGATCTCCTCATAATTATGCCTGAAGTGTGCTTCAAACGGCAGTTTCTAGAAGGTTTTGTGTAACCCTCATTACCGTGGAATCATCTAAGAAATATTTTTTCCTACTCCAAATAAATTCATTTAAAAATTCAATATTAAAACTTGCTTTCACATTTTCGTTATATTCAAAACGTCTATTATATTATTTTGTCACACTTATAAGCATTAACAATATAAAATCCATCAACTTTAAATCAATGTTGAGAGCGAAATACTGCTCGGATTGGGTTCAATCTCTTCTTTATATGAAAATATGATTCTGTTTTTAAAAATTGAGTCAATGCTGCTCTCTGAATTTCTGAGAAAAGTTATGTCCTCATAAAAGTCACGATAAATATTAAAAAATCACAGTTAATGGCGGAAATAACTACAAGCAGTTACTATAAACAAAACAACACACAGACTACACAAAGCCCGATCCCTTGTTTGTCTGTGTCTTCCAACTTCCAATAAAACCAATACAAATAATACTGTAAAGCACAAGCTTAATGCTATACACCTGGTATGCGCGGCAGCTGCGGTGATTTCACCGTAGAAACACAGCTGTGTAAACGACAGTGTAAGCTGAATGTTACTATTACGGTAGATGCACACCACTTTCTACGGTGTATTATGTGAAGAAAGAAACATAGGCTGAGGCTCAAGCTTAGTGTATGGAGAGCGGTGCGCATGTACTGAGGAACAAGCACTGCGACTGGTATAGAGTGTACCTCTACTGGAAAAGAGGCAACAGTCCACGTTTAGGTTTGTGCTAGGTGTGCATCTATAATCAAATGGCCACGTAGTTCAGTGCCATCTTTCATATTTCTTTATCAACTAAATACTAGTTTTTAAAACGGGACTACATACAGGAACTGAGAACGCAGAACACAGAAAGAATTAGGTATCTGCAAAGCTAATTCAGTTTGTCCCGTGCTAACCTCTCACCATTATGAATTCGGTTTGATCCAAACACAAGCTATATGGAATTTTAGTAATCACAATTTCGAATTTCATATTTAACAAACAGTAAATTGGAATCAATCTAGGTGCCTCGAAAGTTTTTCCAGTCACACAGAAACTCCAGGCGTTTTCTAACTTTTATTCGTATTTCGTATAAGCTATTTCCTCGTTAATTGTGTAAGGAAACCATATTTCCTGAAACAAGCCCGTTTTGTAACGGCACGTTAAACATGCGGTCAAAAGTAATTAGCCAGTATACAATTATACTGCACACAAACATCGCAGTTATATTGCCTCATTACTAGTTTTTACCCCATCTATAGGAAACAGCGAGAGCTAGCACAGTTGCAAACGAAGTCTGAAATACATTATTGCCGAGACTTGGACATTTTCTAGACCTATCCAATATTATAAAATCCCTACAAACCAGAAGTGTTTCAAACAAAACAAACTAAATTATCGAAGTTTAACAATTCTGAGGAGCACCCATCGATTTTTAAGAACGATAACAACCTACCAACAGGACATTAAGGAAGACAACATTGTGATCTGCTTCAGGTACCAACATGGCTAGATGTCGGAAATACCAATACATCTACCGAAATGAACAAAGATTTTACCTTCTGCGAAATTGAAATTCAATTTCCCCTTGACGAAAGCCACCACCTCTACCACGGTTTCGTGACCCAAACCACCTATTAGATCGCATTCGTTGACCGCCTATAAAATACCGTAGTTAAGAAAATACAAAATTAACACACGGATAGTAGTAATATATCGAGATTGCAGAACGTAGTGAAGTATCGTTCCAAACCCCCAAGTTCAAGCTATCAGCCTCCCAGGACGGAACAGTAAAAATAGGAATTTTGGGTGGATGAACCATGGTGGCGCCATACCCCGAACTCATAGAACCATGAATCGCAGACCAAAATCAACACTAGCAATGAGTTTGCTATGTCCGAAAACCACCAGGTAATACTTTTCAGCCATTCAGGACGCCAGCACAAATTTTCGAACTTTGGATCGAGGAACCACGGGGGTGCCATACCTCAAACCCTATGAACCAGAACCTTAATCGAAAAACAATAAAGATGCATCGGCATTTATCATTTTACTATTAAATAAAACCAAGCAAAGAAAAAAATTCGAAAGTTAAGATAAAAGTATCCTTGTTTCCGTGAAGGGCACTAAAATGAGGTAGAAAACCCTTATTTTGCTCTTTGATCTCAAACCTTGTTGGCGCCATAACCCCGTATCCATCGAACCATGGGTCACAAAGTAAAACCAACAACGGTCATGAGTTTCCCATGCCCGAAAACCCCAAGTTAAACTTTTCAGCCGCCCCGGACGTCAAAACAAATTTTCAAATTTTGTGTCGAAGAACCACGGTGGTGCCATACCTCAAACCCCATGAACCGGAGTCTTAAAAACCAAAAAAGAGGCATCCGCATTTATCATGTTACTATGAAATAAAGCCAAGCAAAGAGAAAATTCGAAAGTTAAAATAAAAATAACCTTGCTTCCGTGAAAGGTACTAAAATGAGGTAAAAAACCTTTGTTTTGATCTCTAACCCCGAACTTTAAGAGCGCCATACCCCCGTACACATGGAACCATAGGTCACATAGCAAAATTAACAACGACAATGAGTTTACCATGCCCGAGAACCCCAAGTGAAAATTTTCAGCCACCCAGGACGTTAGAACAAATTTTCGAATTTTGGGCCAAGGAACCATTTTGGCACCATAACTCCAACCCCATAACTCTAGAACCGGAGCCTTAATCGAAAAACAAAAACGAGGCATCGGCATTTATCATTTTACTATGAAAAACCAACAAGACAAAGAAAATCGAAAGTAAAGATAAAAATAACTTTCCTTCCGTGATGGGGCCAAAAAACCTGTGTTTTGACCCCTGAACCAGACCCCAAATCAAAAAACGCTCGGGGATGTACACGGTAAATCGACTATGCCGGTTCGAATGAGCCCAAGATCATGAAAATCGGTTAAGTCGTTAACGAGGTATAGTAGATCACACACACAGAGAAACGGAATTTAAAAGATTTCTCCACTACGTTCTGACAATACAATAATTTTGTAACTGCAACAAGTGTTGCTACTAACTGCCATCATAAATTTATCACCAAAAATTTACCCAATAGTTGACAAAATTGAAGGATTCCCGTTTGTAATGCCACAAAAATGTACATTGCCTATTTACTAGAAAGTTTCCGGGTACTTGCTTAACACCATGACGACAGAATTTCTGAAAAGCATAAGAATACCATAGAATGTTGTTTAACTACCATCAAAGCCCCTAAATAATTATTTTAATGCAAAAAATGTTCGATCGGACTTTCTATAATATGTGTGATAAAGCAGGTCTTTCCAAAAATAAAATAACATTATTTTACTTATACTCTACACAGCAAGATATTCTGCATACATGCTTAAAGAGGAAATGGGGATTACTTCACTTGAGGCTCGCCCCCACTCTCCCTCGGCGATCTTTCTGGTAAGCAGCCTGTCCCTTCCCCCCGCGCTGAGGGCACGCGTAAAATTTAGACATGAATAGTCAAGCTTCGGTGGAAGTAGGCAAAAATTGGGGGTAAATTGGCAAAGATCGGTGTAAAAATGTTCCAAATTCGGTAAAAATTACAAAATATTTGAGTCCCACATAATATTTCGAAAATTTATTCCATCTAACGACCACTCCGTCCCACACCGCACGAAGCACCTGCTATCTCCCTGGGGCTTCGGACATTGTGCATGTATGACATTTTGATTCTTACCTACGCCTAGAAACATTATTTACATTACCAACATTATTATTTGGCTCAATAGATCTGCAAATCTCAAAAGTCTCAAAGATCTCAAAGAGCTGCGAGTTTAGCTTTGCTCTCAACATAAATGTTTCAATTTCTTGGTTTAAATCAGACACAAGCAATGCTGCTCGTCTTGATGTCGGTAAAAAATAATCAGCACATATCCAACAGAAACAAAAAAAACATGACTTAAACGCACCTCCTCCACGTCTATACTCAAATCGTCCATTGCTACTTTCGTCGTAGTAAACCGACTCGCGTTTTAAAGGGCTTCTTGACGAATCACGTTGAGCAAGCTGTCCCCTACGGCCGCGACGTGGTGATCGCCTTAACAAAATTATTAATTGTACAGTTATTATAAAAAACTGAGTTTCATAAATGCGTTTAGAGCCATTAGTTTTGTTTGCACTTATTTTTATACAATAACATCTGAATATTTCAGAAACGTTGATAAATAGAAAGGTAATAGTTATGGTTGTTAAGCGTATCGAAAAACCTATGATGACCATTCTAAATACAAACCGTTCTGAACGCCTAGAAAGAAATATATAACCAAACTTAGGACAAATTGTATTTTGGAAATCGAATACGCCGAACCTAAACCCATTTAAAACCACTCAAAATGGCGTCAAATATTCGTGCAGGACTGTAGATGACCAAGCATGCTATTCGGCGTACCTAAATAAAAAATTCATGATGCCCTTCACGCAATATACACAATGATCATCATAATCATATCATAATCAAATCTACACTTCTGGCAACGGGTCAACGAACTATATTAAGACCCACAGCGACCCAGATACATAGATATCCCCAGTGACGTTCTACAAAGCTATAAGTCTCGATAAACTGATTCTGTATAGTGGCCTTTGTTTACAGATGTGATGCCTGTGTCGCAAAATATGGGCCGTTTAACACAGGTGCCCGCAAATTCAGTGACAAAGATTTTAAAATAGTTTTCGGCTATTTTGACCCGGAACATGGAGTCAGAACTTCTATCATTAAACCATCGTAACTTATGCTAGCGAACAAAAATTTTCAGTTATGAATGTCAACGACTGATGAAAAGAAATTTTCACTACCTTACTCCCAGCTTTCTCAGTGCAAACTGCGTCGCACGTTTAATTGGAGAAGAGTATTCGCTCGTTAGCATATTGACATCGTGAAACACAGTGTTGGTCGGGAATTCGCGTTTTAGCTATATAGCGGAACTTAATAACCATGCATCTTATCTGGTTCACCTGATAAAACTAATTACATGCTTGGATGTAGACGGCTAGATTTCGGTACGCTGTGTAATCAGTTCCTTATTCAACATAAGCAATAAGAACATCAAACAGAAAAACGCCTTATGCGACATGGAATTAACTTGTAATGTTTTCCTCAATCTTGCTTTTCCTAAAGATACTGCGTATCGCTTCCAAGGTATGATCAAAATTCATCTAATTTTAATAAATTGTCGCTAGCTAAATAGCCATAAGCACTACCTCACATTCTAATACACCGTTGTAATCTTATGCCTCCGTTACTTTAGCACAATCACTTTGCAGTTTTTCTGAACCTAGATTACATCGTTTCAATGATGTGTTCAAAGTAATAAGTAATTTGCGTAAACAGATGGGTAGCGGTGACGTCAAATTGATTACTACCTAAAATTCTCACGCACCCCTAAAATTCAATTGTCAAAGTTCGTTTATTTGCAAATTTTTGTGAATACATCACGTACTGCCATATATCTAATTTTTACCACGACATTCCCTTAATTTCGTTGCGAAATTTGTTATTGCGAATTAAGTAGACCTTACCGTTGTGTTGTTACTGGTAAATTTTTCTTGCACTTCATATTCCGCCAATCCCCATGATATATTTGGTTTATGAACCAACATTAAATGTAAACCAACAGTAAATCTTACGAACAGAAAATTAGACTATTAGCTAGTTGTTATCGAAAATGATCATTTCCTAATTAGCACAACGAAACTTAGATCGGCCCACACAACGAGCAAAAAGACGTGTTGATACTGGCCTATTTTTGTCCATCAAATCAGTCATTCCGAATTATGTATTAGGTTTATAAACCAAAATTTATGAACATAAAGTCAGACTATTAGTTAGTTGTGATCGGAAAAGATCATTTCGTAGCTAGCACAATCAGTGTTCGGCCAGCCAAAACACAAGACACAGAATCACTAAGAATAGAAAATGACAGGACGTGCGCTACTCTCAGGGCCAATTTAACAGGATTTTCCTTTAGGACATTTTGTACTATCTTGGAGGACATTTCCAGACCCATTTCAGTGATTTCAACCTATCGTCGCAGATTTATCAGGCAGAAATATGGTAGCGAGCTGCTGTTTTCTTTCATCTGACATTGTCGTGGAAATATGACTGTATGTAAGAAATCTTTAAATCAATGTGTTCGTTCTGAATGCCGCGCGTTTTGTTAAATATTTTAAAAGTTAAGGTTGGGAAGCAGCTTGTTGAAGTTTTGGTGGCCATGGCAACAAAAATTAACTATACTTTACATT